>VWYH01002495.1:0-36516 GCA_013399365.1 Pampusana beccarii | reverse complement strand
GGGGCAGAGAGGGCTCTGGTTTGTTTTCTTGTGAGTGCATATATGCACGCTGTGGATCTCCATTATTCTTATTTCACTGCACCCCAAATAATCTCCTAACCTAATATCCGAACCTGTATCTTATGTTATTGGAGTGCTAACTAATTGTACAAACCCTGTTTTCCAATCGGTTTATCGGCGGTACTTTTCCGGCCAGAATAAAGTTTGTTTGGGACCTTGTTGTCCGCCTAAACTTATTTTTGGGGTGCCTCCGTGACACAGGGACTTCTGTTATTAGTTAAGCTTCTGTAGGCATCCTCTGAAGGGCAATGGCAAAGAAAAATGAGTAACGCGATACCCATAATTAGCCTTCTGACATGATCTCGTTATTACTTGGTCCTACCTACTTCTTTCTGCTTCAGAGTAGTGATGTGTAAATTAAGTTAAATGTATTCATCTGGTGTACAACACCTTGGTCCCCTGTACTAACTGTGGAACACTTCAGCCATCCTCAAAAGTTCAACAATGTCACTTCAAAAAATGTGATAAATTCACCCTGCTGGGGACCTGGCTTGCAGATCGTATGGTAGACACTTCTATCTATTTGCTGAAATTGCGCACTACCAGGTTGCTCTAACCCTCAGTATATTTATTTGCAAATGGTGCAACGTATGTAATGCAATGTTGAGCCTTGGGTGCTTAAGATGGAGACTTACTATGAGTGGGTATTAAGCAATGTGTCTCTGTGTGTCTGCACTTAAGACCTGACTATTTTTACATTTTGAGAAAATCTGGGGTTTATACATGTAACAATTACATATACAATATACAGAATGAAATATTAAGAAGACAACGTACTTGTAGGTCTTCATTGTGAAGACAAGATATTTCAGCACTTTTAAAAATAGGCAGAAGAAAAACAAGAAAAAGGGAAAAACTATTATAACATGTGTGGGTAGATTGCTAACATCATGGAAAAATCACTCCCCAATTTGATATGTTTATTGTCATGCCCTTTAGATGACAAGTTCTCACATGGCCTTGATGCTGTTTTAAAAAGCATGACACTAATTAAGAAAAAGCAAAGCCAAATCCAGCATGCAAACCCACAGTGAAACAAACTCTCCCTAGAATCCCTATAAGGAAAAAAAAAAAGAATAAAAGGAGGCGAGGGGAAGAGGTGGTATATCTTAGAATAATCCTCACCTTCATTAGTGAACCAAGAAATGTATGTACACTTTCTTCTCCGTTGCTTAGAAATAAAGAGCAGTGGGATAAAGCTCTAGTGCCATTACAGTCAATTTAAAACAGCCTATTTACACCAACTGAGGAACTGGCTCATAATGTTGTTTAAATACAGTGACAGCCCAGAAAATTTTCTGATTAATGAGTCACTGAGTTGTGGAACCAAAATTCATTCCTGACCCACTATGGCTACTACATTTATACTATAAAGAGGGTCGTGGTTGTTTTTATGTTGCATAGGGTACCCTGAGGTTTTAATTAAATGGGATTTAAAATTATGAATACCAAAGCCAGACAGGTCATATTGGATAATCCACTTTTATTTTACAGTAATTGGTTACGCAAGTTATTATTATATTATTTAGAACATCCTGATTCTCAGTGGAAGTCCTTGTGCATTTAATTAACCATGAGTACAAAATGACTTTAACAAACTGAAGCCATTAAGCCCTCCTTATATATTCTTTTCAAATGGAAATTGACAGCGTTTTCATTTAATTTCTTAGAATTTTGTAGTTTTTAGATGAAGCAGCAAGGTAAGTAAAGCTGGCTTGATTGTTGTTTTAATTATTACCTTTAATGACTAGTATTAGTGGATATTTCGTATTTGAATTTTGATCTGAGGTTTTCATTCCATGATCTTCACATGTTCTAACTTTATGGGTAACTTGACCTCCACTTTGCTTAAGTTTGTAGAACTTTGATTTTCTAATCACAAGAAATGCTGCCTACTGTTTCTGTATCTTTGCTGAGGCTTACAGATTTTGAAGCATTTTTTTTTTAAAGTGAAAGAATGCTGATGGTGAATCTTAAAGGGCAAGAGGAGATTTAATCTTTACTTAACTGAAAGATCAGAAAACCAGCTTATTACTGTGTATCTCGGCGTGACGCTCAAGCATGATGGAGTACTCAGTAACTTCTTGCAGACCAAGACAATCTTTCTTTTTTGCTTTTTTTTTTTCTTTTTGAGATGTTTCTGACTGCAGTTTTCAGTACCACTCTAGGGAAAACACAATGTTCAGACTGTAACATCAAGGTGGAGACTTCAACGAGCGTGCAGGATAGGTCAGTCACAAACCCATAGCAAGAGCTCACTTCCCCAGCAGTCTGTGATCCTTATGGGTATAGAACACTGACAGCAATATCTGTAAGGAGTTTCTTTTTGGCAGTTCTTTCCACTAACTGCATTCTGCTTCAGCCTGTTTGGCTATGAAAAGTGATTTATCTGGGCTGTCATCAAGAACATGGCACAATGGAAGTGCTCTCTGGCACATCATAATGCCCAATATTAAACAGTGTTTATTCACATGTCCATTCACATTGCAGGTCTGGGCAGCTGTGAAAGATAAGCATAGTCAAACCTAAAGTCATTAGGGACCATAAAAGACAGGTTGCTATTTGTACTGTTTGGTTAATTGTTCTATACGACGGAGAAATAGATGAAAATTTACTGGAGTCTTTTGGTATTCACTGTTGCTGTGTCACAGTACATTGAGAATAATGAATACGGCGTTCACTTTGGAGCAAAGAACATTAGTTTTCTTACCCAGGAAAAAGGGAAGCCAGCTGGAGGGGAGAAAATTGCCAGGTAGGCTGTCGACACAAAGGCAAAGATAACATGCTGATTATAACCAAGGGAAATATGAAGATAATAACAGAGGATGATAACAACCCGGCTGAAGAGAAGAGGGTGGTCTGGAAGATCAAGTGATCCCAAGCTGTGCACAGCTATTATGCAGGTGGAGGGGCAACTCTGCTCCTGCGGAAAGGAGCTGGTTTATCTCTCCTGCAGCACAATGTGTTAACTCCAGCCTTGTACTAAATAGGATCAGGCCGTGCTTTCTTCCTATTATCAGGAGTGCATATTTCCCCATAGATTTCCACACTGCTGCATTGTTATTGTGGATGTATAGTTATTTATCCCACTTTGTCCTCCCTCCCCCTTCCCCTTGGCTGGGGGGGCTCTGCATGTTGCAGGCAACTGTCACGTCAGGTGTGTGTGAATCTGTCAGACGCACAACCTAGAAAGATGGAGCGATCGCTTCCCGCTGCCGTGTTTATTCTGTTTTCTGCCTTCAGCAGGCCTGTTCTCAATGAGATGCTTTCCAGGACGCTTCCCGCCAAGGGCGCTGGGAGGAGCGAGGGTGGCCGCGGTAGCTGTGCTGCTGCCCAGTAATGACAGAAACCTTGGATCATCTCCCTGCCTCCAGCAGCTCATCCTGGAGCACCTTTCCTCCTCAGCACACCCACTCCTCCCAGCCTGTCCCAGCTCCTCGCAGCCATCTGCTGTCACCGGCAGGTGAGGGGCGAGGAAGAGGAGCTGAGGGGCAGGGAGAAGAGGAAGGTCAGGGTGGGGAGAGGGAGGGCAAGAACTTCCAGCAGTGACAAGATGGGCGAGAATTCTGCCTTGCTCTAGAAATCAGTTTACCTTTAACAAGTGGTGTTTTCTATTTTTGTAATTTTCCAGCAATGGTGGCTACACAAACAGTTTTTGTTTCTTTTCCAAGCCATGGTGTTTTACTTAAGAACAGTTTGAAATGAGAGATTTCCCAAACTGTATTTTTTCTTCATCTTCTCCTTTTTTTTCTGCTTCTTTCCTTCTTGTCCACCTTGTCTGTCTGCTTGCTTTCTTTTTTTTTTTTTTTTTTTTTTTCTCCTTGTCTTTCTTTTTGTTTTCTTTTTTTTTTTTTTTTTCCTAAATTACCTCACTGAAACTAGGTTTTACAGTCAAGAGATTTTCTGGGATAGGCTTATATGAGTATCCTAACTTGAACTTGAGTGACTCACAAACTCCTGTGACTTATTAAAGCTTACCTTTGGAGAGAAAAAAAAAAGTTATTTCAAATATGATGGAAGTCATTATACTGTATATTTATGAAGGTGACTCACAGTATTTAGAATCCCAGAAATCATGAACATATCATTGAATGCAGAATCTGAAATAATATATCAATATATCAAATGCTTTCATTAATTACTGATCTAAAAAGACAGACCTAATGTCAGACCACTGCCTTGCTTACACATGCACCATAAAGCTCCGCTTTGGTCAGCANTTTTTTTTTTTTTTTTTTTTTTTTTTTTTTTTTTTTTTTTTTTTTTTTTGCATTGGAGAAAGGATACAAGCATTTTCCCAGATCAGTTTTCCATTATTGGTGACTCACTGGTGCAGATATAGAAAAGATGGTGAACTGTGACGAGCTAGCCAAAGATTTTGATTTCTGTTTTTACTGGAAGGCTTGGAAAAATTCGCCTTTGACTTTGCAATGATAAGTCTATCTCCTCTCACACGTCTCCTGTCTGTCAGAAAGGATGATTCAGGAGTTGTAAACTCTGCTCAGAACCCCTGATGTACTGAGGAAGATAACCAGAACAGCAGCAGCACAGGAATGGTCACAGAGCACAGACACTGTCAATATTTTTGAACTGAACTCTTGCTTACTGCTTTTTCTTTCCCCTTCTAATAGCTTAAGCACGGAAGTTAAGGGTATGCAACAATTTTCTGATTGCTGTGATGGATCCTTTAGCTCAGGTAATGCAAGAGCTTAATATTTAATGCAGAGTTCTGTCTGTGGCTCTCCCTACCAACCCATGTTATTTATATAATCTGGTTATAGAAATTCTGTCAGCACCATGCCTTTCTGTCATGTTAAGCCCTCTAATAGTGAAAGCTTATTAACTTGTGCTTTATTAGATTCTGTGCCTTTACAACCAAGTCATTAGACACAACCATTATCCTAGTCTCCTTTCATTTGTGTCTTAAGATCCATCTTCACCATGATACCCGTGCTTAATGAGAGCGCTTAAGTAGACAGGCTCCAAGTGATGCATTTGTATCTCTCGTCCACTTGTTTTATGGAATAAAAAAACCTTTAAAGCTTCCAGCTCAATGATCAGCCAATAGCTTTTCCAATCTTGTGTTCCAATTATTTGCCCTCAGGTTCAGCATCCTTCTTCCACGCTGCTTTCTGTAAGACTCAATGTGCATTGCTGTTGTACAGATCGTAGTGATTTTGAGGCAAGGAATGTTGCTTGTTTATGTTCATACAATAAACAGCACAGTGAGGGCTCTGAACTAATTGGAGCCTATGGATGCTACTTGCTTACTACTAATATACATTATGTATACATCCAAACAATTTGGAGAGGTTAGTGAGGAGATTCTGGTTTTTAATTGTTGCTCGTTTTTGCCACTACTGCATTGTTGGTTTATATTACCTTCATTAACAGGCAAACGCAACATGCAGTTCAGGTTTATGATGTGTCAAGTATCTACTTTTGGAGAACTGCATATCCAGACACAGCTAGTTCAGATTTTGTTGAGAAAAGGAGATATGAGTAGAATGTTGTGTATGCATTCAAATTTTCTTCAGTAAAATCAATAAAGGCAGTCCTAGATAATGGTTATCTCTCTCTCTCTCTCTCTCTCTCTCTCTCTCTCTCTCTCTCTACCTCTACCTCTACCTCTACCTCTACCTCTCTCTCTATCTCTCTATCTCTCTATCATCTATCTATCTATCTATCATCTTCTTCATTTTTACCTTTAAAAGTAAGAATTTATACAGATTTTTGCTAATACTCTATTCTCACTCTGGGCTCACACTGACAATGTTCATTAACCTGAATAGCTTTACAGGGGCTGTATTCTGATACAAGTAAAAACATGCAACCTCTGACTTAAAAATAGTTCTTGAGTTCTCTTACTCTGTTTCTGTTCTATCTGACAGTATTTATTGAGGCACTTCAACTTAGTTTGGCAGGTTAGACTACACCAATAAAACCCTCTCAGAGGGCAAGACGAAAGGGTCTAATGCATGTGTAACAGTATACTTTTCTGCTGGTGATTTTTGTGCTCTCAGTCCTGGTTAAGAAATCATTCTTGACTACAGCGATGCTTCTGAAAATTAGTAAAATCTATTGGTACATGAAATCCTACTTCAGAAGTTGTGCCTTACAGATATTCAAAATGAGTCTGTCATAGAACCATAAGTAGAGCTTTTTGCAAAGCATTTGTTTGATGTATAGTTGCTCCCTAGAGAGAAGAGTATCCAAGAATGAGCTCTGAGTAAATGAGTGAGCATAGCACATCCTAGTATAATGTCAAAGCCTCGCTGGCTCCAAGGGGGAGCTTTGCTTTGACAAACCTAGCTCTGGTGCCTTTTGCTTGCGATGGATTCAGGGAGTTTGGAAATATATGGAAATAATATATCAGCACAATGATACCTACAATGAGCAGAAGGCATTCATTAGCAGGAAATGGAAAAAGAACAAACTCTTGTTATAGTTTTCTTAGAAATTTGCTTTAAAAAAAAAAAAATCCAAATGTAACTATACATCAATATCTCCAGCAAAGAAAGATAAATACCGCAGTTGAACTCTGTCAATACAGAATGATTCTGAAGTGTATTTTCAGAGGAAACTGTGTTATTATTTACACTTGTGTGGGTGCAGAATGCTCTGACTGAGGTGCATTAATGATGGGGAGAGACAGCTCTGACAGCTCACTTTCAACTCCTGCAGCTTTCAAGAGGAATCAGTCCATATTTTGCTCTGAGATACCTTCCATTAAGCCAACCAAAGTAAACACTGCTCGGGAGCTGCATGATTCCAGCTTGTTGAAATACTAAATGGGAGCACCTGATGGGTGGATTGTTTAATGCAGGGATAATTGATCACTGGGAGTGATGCATGGCCAAGCCTCCTTGTGCCAGAGCTGGTTGTTAATTAAGCAGCCCAGCCGGGGGCTGTGAGCAGGTGTGTCTGTGTAGTCGATTTGCCTGGGGATTTATTTCTCTGGAGTTGCCCAGGGATGTGATGCAGATGGTTGTATTCCCATAGCACTCCCAGCCTCTCCACGCTTCCCAACAGACCACTGGGAAGACTTTATATGATGCTCTCAGGGTGCAACTCAGATCCATGGAAAGAGAAAACAACAAATAGGCCCAGGAAGTTTCAGTGTCGCTGCTGTTAGGTGTAAGGAATTTCTGCTTGTATGGACATAAGGTGCCAGTCCCAGTTGGTTCTGCCACGTAAAAATGTGTAGATTAAAAACCTCGACCCAAAGTCCTGAATGCCTTTAGTCCCCATTGAGTTTCCTTCCTTGGCAAATGGCACGCTGCTGTGGTGACCCATGGGGTCTTGCAGGGTGCAACCAGAAGTGAGCATCTAACTAGGACCCATTACCAGAACTCCTCTGGTCAGATTACCTCCAGAGTTAGGATCCAAACACTAGGGAAGTGATAGTAGTGTTCCCTGAGAGAGGAACAGTCTGATAAGTAAAGGTGCTGGTGTCTTTCTGGGATTATCTACTTTTTGTTGTTGTTGTTCTCCTCAAGAACTACCTCTTCACACAAAAATAAGAACTAATGAAGAAAGACCCTGTTTACTATAGAAGAAAATAGAGCTTGTAAAACCTCTTTCAAGAAGAAGTTATTTTTCTTAGGTGAATAAATGAATGTAGGAATATGCTATCAGCCATAAACTGCAGATTAGAAAGACAGTAGTTTGGTCTAGATGTCAACCTCTAAAATGTGGCCCTGGGAGCCCTGCTTAGCAGCTACTTGATTTTAGACTTTGTGGACCTCTCTTGGAGCACTGGCCCATTCTAGCCTGCACACAAACATGGGTTTGCAAATGAAGTTTTTAAAATATGTTTTTAATTCTATACACTGATAATGTCACATGATGTTAATTTATTCCTGAAACATTTCCAGTCAAAAAGGATATGCAGATATTGTCATGTTAACTCATCCTTATTAATTTGACTGATTTGTTTATTACAGTTAGGAGAAGAAAAGCAGATTGTAGCATGATACCAAAACAAGTTTATCTGAATGTCCGAAGCAAAGTGTTCTTTTCTGCAAAAAGCGTCTGCACACATCACTTTTAGATGAGAATGTTACTGAAGCATTGTACACATTGCTCAGACTTCTGCTTCCTTAGTTGAGTCTCCCTGAGCCTGGTCTAAAGCCTGATGACTCAGTGTTCATTCTGAATTTGGATCCAGCTCTTTTTATTTTTGTTATCTTTGCCTACTCCTCAAATTGTAAGGAACAATTTACTCTTTCTCACCAGTTTCCCCCAGCTGAGCAGGTGCTGAAATGTTTGACTCCTGTAACTACTGCTGTTGTTTCTGTTAATTAGGCCACAGCAAAATCTTTTTTTTTTTTTTTTAGCAGGAATGGAACAGAATGATGCATTTGTTCTCAAGGGATATGTCCATTTTCTATGCATGAATGCACTACCCAAAGGTTTGCCTAGCACATGTGTCAAACACATTTGTCTCATCTAGTAGGATAATTAAATCACACCAACTTGTATCATAGAAATAGTGAATGTTTTTTTCTAGATTAACTACTTTTCTGGAAGGAAAAGGTTAAAAAAATTATATATGGAAGTTCTTACACACTGAAGAAAGCAAGCATATCTTAGTATTAAGAATTTTATTTATTAGAATTTTTTTAAGAGGATAAACCTTGTTGGCATCAAAGCCTTTGGATTTCTACTGGACACTGAACTTGAGATTTCCTTAAAGATACTTCCTACATGTGTAAGTTCAAATATTGGTTGAATATCTATTTCAATCAGTTTTTTAACTTCAGCTCCCAAAGCTGCATAAGTGTATTCATGAAATTACTCTAAGGAACCATAAGTACAGAAATATTTGCAGGGTCAAGTCATTAGGTTATACAGTATTTTGTCCTATGACAATTTAGAAATACAATAGTTACTTTCTGAAAGCATTGAAAATATCCTTGTGCATTTATCAAGGTTTTTTTTCATACTCTTCGATAGTGAGTTTCATTATCCTCTTGTTAGCTGTGGCATTTCCGCTATGAAATGCAGTCTTTGCTGATAAATAGGCACTCACTGTTTCAACACATCTTACTGTCAATGGAGAAGCTAAAGAGCAGAGCCCGCTTCCTCTCACATTTGAACTGCTTGATGTTAGTGATCATTGCAGTATTCTGCTGGGTCAATTTGGATTAGAGTCTGACATTCGAGAGAAAATAGGTAAGAGTCCCTAGAAAAAGTTAAATGCAAATAATAATGCCATCACATCAAATTCATACTCCTTTACAAGTCTGAGATGTTAATAATAAAGAAGTATGAGGTTCTCCACTAATTTAATTCTGCTAGTGCTAGAAAAATAGATAAACATAAGTTGGCAAATTTGTAGGTAGGAGGGAGATTTTTACTTAAATGCAGATGCAGGAAAAAGTTATATATTAGCACCACATGATGTGTTCATATTTCCTGCTGAAATTCAGCTTGCTAACGTCAGTAGTGGTTGGAATTGAAACTTAAGCAGTAAAAGCAGCACTGCAACAGTGCAAAAGCACTGCAGCAGCCAGAGGGAGGGATAAAGTCAGGAAAATACTCAACACTTGGTCTGATGCCCCTAAAAGTAGTGAAAAGGCTTCCACTGATCAGAAGCGAGTGCTGGATCAGGGACTGAGGAAAAGATTTGGGGCTGAGAAGAGGGTAAGAACAGAGAGCAAATGTCAAACCACTGGGGTGAGGGTGTGAGCTCAGAACCTTCCCTGTCTCCAGTGGCTTAGCTGTACGTGTGTTGCTATGTGTGTGTGATTAAAAGCAATTTTTAAATTCAGATTTATAAATATTGGTTGATTATTACATGTTTGAATACAGACAGGGTTTTTTGTTTTGGTTTGGTTTTTGTTTTGGATATGATCTTCAGTTCATTCACTGCAAATGCAGACTCCTATATTTTGTTTCCATTTAAAAAAAACCACAAACATTTACAAGGCCTAATTTTTCAGCTTCTGGTCGTATTAGATAAGTGTCAGGTAGCTACTTGTCTATCAGTGAATGTCTGAAAAAGTAAAAACTCTGGATTCCAAGGCCAAATTGGGAATAGTCACTGAGCAGAATGGGTTCTTTACTCTCTAGGGGAGACAGGCTAGTAAAGAATCTAATTCTGGGAGCTGTGTGAATTATTTACATCCTCCAACATATTTTATGCAGTTCCTGAAGCAGATGACTCTGTTTTAAGTCTGTTCGGAGACAGAGGTTTAATGTAGATGGCTCCTTGCTTTGTTAAGCATCCTATGATCCTACCTGCTCTCATGCAGGGGAGAGCTGTGAGAGGGTCTTTGTTGTGTTGGCATCTGAGAGGCTGTGGGAGGCTGGAGTAATATACCTACAGAGGCTGGAGAGCTGTTATAGTTCCATGTCGTAATGTTTCCACGTAAATTGAGCCCAAGAAAGACTAGATGTTGTAGGAACTGGGGAAAAGGATTATTTCCTAAAGATTTAAGAACACCTGAATTCCTCAGCTGATGCACTAGAGAGTCAATAAGCCATTTAAACATTGGTAGCATAGCCTTAATTTTTGCTGGGTGTTACATAGCATGTGCTGTATTCTAGAAGATGAAGGAGTGGCTGCTACAGAATGTCCTTGTGCTTACAAGCAAAAATTTGAGAAATGTAGGTGTAATTATTCCATGGTAATTTAAAAACAAACTGTAAAAAAAGAAAAGAAGCATTGGGAAATATTGGTTTTGTCAAAAAAACCTGAAATACTGAAAAATCCTTTCTAGAAATGGTAATATTTTTGTGCCTGGCATTTTGCTTTCAATTTGACTCTGTTTTGTTTGGCTTCCCAGAGCTCACAGCTGATGAAACATAAAAATAGTGAGTTTGACTTGAAAATGATATTGAGTTCACGGTTCACTGGAAGTTTTGTGCCTTCCACATATTTGAGAAAATGTTTCCTTATCTCTTTGGTTTACTGGGTTTTACCACATATTTCAGTGGTGGTTGGAATAAGCAAACCCTTAACTCTGTTTTGAGATCAGGATACTTTGAAGAGTTGTTGACCAGCTAAGAGACAGGAAAGGGCCTTATTGCCAATGCTTTCAAAATATAATCTCAGTTTGCATTTTTTCTAAATGTTAAAAGATTGTTACAGACACTGTAGCAGGGGTACTTAGTGGTAATGATCATCTGAGGATAAGTTGAGCCTTCAGCTTTGCCAATACAGTTATTAATACAGAATGATCGCAATTACTCTTTCAGAAAAGGTTTTATTTGGTTAATGAAATCCAGGAAAAGCGTTCCCTCACAATGCTCTAGGGCTACTTTGAAATTATACTTGTGCCTCAAATGCATTATTCCTAAAGAAGAACTGCTTCCATGTATTTGTTTTATATTTGGTGCAAATGAAGGATCTACTGAATAAAGTGTGGCTACTATTTTCTTAACATGATTAAGATTCCTAACATTTAAAAAGTTGATTTCTAACAAATGGAGCCTCTGAAAACAAAAATAAAAGGACACATTTTCAAAATATGGAATGGCTTACTTTTTAATAATGCTGTGCCAAAAGCAGACCTTCAATTAAATAACAAATTTAGAAATTTTGTCAAAAGGGAAACAAATAGGGTCTTCAGAAGCTTCAGTGTAGTGTTTATCAAAACTGGTGTTTGAGCTACTAGACTATTAAATAAAGGTTGCCATAGGAGGTCTTACCACTGTCATCTTGTAGCAGACTAAACTCCTCTAGAACCATCAGCTGTGGGGAATGAAGTAGAAAGACTTATTTTGTGTCCTGGGTCTAGGAACAAATTTAGTAATTATCTGCTCAACATATACAGCACAGACACTGCCGAATCTTGGTTGATGATGCAAATATATTGAGCTAGAGCATCTAGGTACCTCTCACATGAGGGTTCACTTGAACTGAAGGTTCATATAGGATATCTTTATTTGCAGTCAGGCAGTATTTGGACGTTCAAGAGGTATGGGAGCAAAACAGAATAGAAAATGTTCTGAATAATAATCACAGAATCACAGAATGTCAGGCATTGGAAGGGACCTCGAAAGATCATCTAGTGCAATCCCCCTGCTGGAGCAGGAACACATGTGCTTAAATCTGGGTCTTACAGCCTGAGGTCTTCTTTTGGTGTCATCTCCTGTGAAAGGTGAGGCAAGAGGACTGAGAAGTAACAGGAAAAGGAGAACCTGCTCCACTGCAGGAGTTACATAGTGATAACCCTACAATCTGCTCAAGCTGGTATGCCAAAAATGAGCAGAATAATAGCACTTTTTATCTCACAGAAGGTAATGTGCAAACTGAGAGAATATATATTAAAGATTAAAATAAGCTTAGATACTAAGTTTATAATAAAAAATTTTAAATTGCTCAAATATTACAATTGCATCTTTTGGCAAATATGAACTGGTGACAGCAGGAGTGGCAGTACCAGATCACTGGGAAGTGACCAGTCCGTATAGATAAAAAATTTTCTAAGGCTAGAATTAGGCATTTAATTTATTAAAGTGTGAACACCTATAGTTAACCTAAAATAACCTGAGTGGTTCTTGTCAAACTTCTTTATCTTAAACTACATGGTCTTGCTTTCACTGACCATTCTGTGTGGGTGTATTCGGGTTTAGATTGTTTTTGTTACAGAGGTTACATTGTGTTTGTCAAAGAACCTGTGGTCCTGAAAGGGAAAATGAAGAGTTGATCCAGAAGGAAGACCTGAAATTCAAAGACAAAGAAGATGTATGAGAAATGATCTTGCTATGAAATGATTGATATTTCTTGTTTGTGTAGCAATGGTGTTAATGAACTCCAGGCAAAGTCCCAGGGTTCTTATACCCACGTGTCCACTTGATAACATAAGCATGAGTTCATTTGATCCACCTGATTAGTGGTGTGACAAGCACCATGCAAATACAAGTGTACGGCTTCCAGAGAGGGGCTGCCCAACCAAGCTTGTGCCTGCCTGCATGGCCAACGTTCCTGTCACCTGCCTTTAGAGTACGTACCTATCAAAAGTGAAATCCAGAAACAGAGAGTGGGATATAGTTGATTGTTTATGACTAGAGAAGTTACCTTTTGGAGTGCAAATTTTTCTTAAAGGGAGTCCAGAAGTCACTAAATTCATTTGATCAGATGCAAGCCATCACCCATGACTGTCTAATTAGCCTTGGCTTTTATGTACAAGTATCAAAATTAGATCTCTGTCTGAGAAAACGGTCTGTCTAATTAGATAAAGAAACAAAATAATAATATGCTTACCTCCAGCATATTCAAACCTTTTGCTAAGTAAACAAGACTTGGAAGTATTGTGATATTTATTTAAATCATATTCTCCATAGCAATTTTTTTTCATCCAAGATCTTCTGCTGGTATTGTCATGGAGACCAAGCCTGTTAATTTCATGCAATCCTATAATATATGTAGAATGACTATTGCATCTCATAATTCATAAAAGCAAGTTTATACAATGTCGTGATCCTCACCTCGCAATGCAGATTAGCTACACGTTTGTTGTCAGCTTTGAACTTTGGACATTCACTGGGTATATCACTGACAAAACTGAGTAAAAAGATGCAGTGCTTAAGACTACTTATGCATGTTCAACATTCATCGGTTCAGTAAAGAAAACCAAACCACTGCAGCGGGTCTATTTTGGTTGTAATAAAGAATACAGTTCGAGTAATCTCAGTGCATGGAACAGCAATAAAATTGACAGCTACATAATCAGTCTAAAATGGGCTCACTAGGATGGGTCAAATTCCTTTGGGAATCCAAATGAGATTTGTATGGCTTCTGCGCTCAGTGTTTTGCTATTTTGCATTGTAGAGCCTGACATCTGTATTTTACATAAAGAGGAAAATGACAGAAACCCTCACAGCCAGTGTCCATCTGTGAAGCATAACACAGATTTATATTTTTAATTAAAGCAAGAAAACAGTTTTGAAAGTCCAGAACTCACAAACACATGTACAGAAGAGGTTGCTTTTGTGGGTAGCCCCTGTCATTTCAATCAGGCTGAACATAGTCTGATTCTACTAGGGTTGAGCAAAAGATGGTTGTATTGCAGGAACTTGAGCTCTGAGCATGAATAGAGGGGATCTGCATGTCTAGTTGTGGTGATTTAAAACAGTACTGCCCCAGCTGTTCACTTGAATTTGCAAAGCAAAGCCACTTTTATTATTTACTGAGAATGTTGCTCATCCTCAACCAAAGTTCCACTCACATATTTTGAAAAAGTCCTTTGGGGGTGACTACGCAAGATGGGTTTGAAATGAAAATGCACCAACTTGGGCTGTTGGTTTGGCTCAGATATAGAACTGGTAAGAATGAATCTTGGGCAAAAAGCGTAAGCCACTATAAAGGCAGAAGCATGGCCTTGTATAGACATTCTGAGTTGCACCATGTGTATGTCAGGCCTATTTCCTCTTGAGCAAAGCAGATTTAAGTGTAGTCCTCTGTTTCATTTTTATCTGAGACATAGACAACAGAGATAAAATTGAGCAACCCCTTTGCTACTCTATCATAAAAAGAGAAGACTGAAATTTGCTAGGATAGGACTTGAGACTATAACATATGCTATACAGCTTGGAGCACTGTCCATCTGTTGTGTTAGTTTTCTGCCTGGAAGTATCACCTGTATGAAGCTGCACTTCAGAAAGGATGGAAAGGAAACTCCTCTCTCCCAGGAGACTCCAGATACATTACTTAGGAAGTACTAGATAGAGCCAGATGAGCCAGAAACAATCATTCATTGTCTTTGATCCTGTTTTTATTTTACTCAGCTGAAATATATTAAATATGGGAGTTAAAAGGCATGAGGTATAAAGAGACTGAACAATGAGCATTCACATTTCCAGACATGCCTATCATTAAAAAAGCATAGATAAGTTTTTCTTGTACTGAAACAATGCGATCAGGATTGTAAAAGACTTTACACCAAACTATGTAGGTTTTGTGGACAGAATGAACTGAAAATCTGAGGAGATAATTAGTAAGAGTATAAACATGGAAAAAAAAAAATCACTGATATTTCATTTCTGAAAAAGAGGAGCATGTTCTAGGGATGAATAGGTGCAATTATATTAACACTTCCCAGGCTCTTTTCAAATTTTACCACTACTCACCATATCAGAATGCCATTGTTATATTTCTAATTTGTCAGTCTTACACACCTTGTGCAATGGTTCACTCAGTTTTTATCCTTTCCTAGTGATTCAGCTTGATTCAGCCTCAGCTAAATAGCATTCTTACCATTGTTTTGATTACACACTGCAGTGTGCATTTTCACTCGGCAAACAAATTAGCAAAACTCATTGTCTCACTTTATGATTAAAATCCATAGGATCCTTAAAACTGCTGTAGAGTGAAGTCCCAAACTGCATTTGCGATTCTTTTATGGAAAGCATAAAGAACCAGTACCCCTTGGCTGGTACTGATGTGTGAACCGTGATGGTTTTAACAGATCTCTGTCCCCTAAAGCCAGCTGAGGCCTTGTGACATACTTTCACAAGTGGATGACTATCAGTTAGAGTTATGAGTGCTCAACCCATTTACATAGGCTTTAAAACCTAGCTATTTAATTTAGTTGCCTAAAAGTAAGGATATTTATTTTGGCTGAGTGATCTAGGGTTATAAAAAAGGAGATTAAGTAAGATGATATTGCCCGTACAGTGTTGTGATCACACTGAGAAAAATATACTCCACTCGGCAACATCAGAGAACATAAATTCCTGTGTGAGGTGCTGTATTTTATGGCACACAATCCAAGTAACTTACTGCAGTGCCAGAAAGATGGCTTTGGTGATAAGCTGGTCCAATAAAGTTAATTCTATAAACAAATGTTGAGCAAAAACTACTGTCAGAAATACATGAAGTGCTTTTTCCCTCTGCTTCTCCTGGAAAGTCTGCCCTTTGGCAGGCAGCTATGCACACTGTGCGATTCATCTGTCTGAGAGGACAGCTGATGTCACCTCCTGGCCAGCTGGCAAGGTGTGACTACGCGCACAGACGCCAGCACGTTCCTCTGAGAGGGAATAAATCAGACAACTGGCACCTGTGACACCGATGTCCGTTCAAATACTTCTCCGTTTGTGTAATTTCAAGTGTAGTGGAAGAGCATAGTTAGGATCCCTCTCCTTCGTTGCAACCTGGTATTGAAAGTAGTTTCTTCCCATACATAATCAACTAGACTAGAAACTCCTTTTTGAAAAATGGGGTTAAATGATGAACTCCTAGGGACTGACCGGATTGCACATGGAAGCAATATCAAGCAATAGATTTCACACCTAACATGTAGGCTCTGATATATTTCCTTCTTTTATTACAGTAAACTTGAAGTAGTGTCTATTTGAGGAGAGCCCTTCCTACCTTAACGTATAATTAATAGCACAATGGGAAATAGGATTGTCAGTATTAGTGGTCTGGTACAAAGTACATCATCACTTCATATTTATTGACCTCTTCCAACTTCAATGCCCTCTGTAAAGATGCATTAGACTCGAGTGAAACACATCTGAATACACCTGTCTCCCAGAGCCCTTCAAATATTTCTAATACATAATAGCTAGAAGCTGGTGAATGAAAGACAGTGCCTGAGGCTTCTGAAGCTTGAACTAAGCCAGTTTTCATTCCACTTATGTGAGAAATCATAATAATTATCACGTACAAGTAGAAAAGATTTGGGCTAAACAAAAAACCTCATGAGAGTGCCTGACAACTTCAACCAGCCTGTAGCTTGAAATCAGAACTACTCACCGCCTTTCACGCCAATAATTACATATTTCAGATTATATAAATTTTAATATGGATAAAATATATCAATAGCTACTTCAAGTTTTTAAGGGATCATTTTACTTCTACAGAAACATACATATTCATAAAATCTGAAATCTAAAGTAGCTATATGTTTTTGACAAAAGTTCTAGCAGCTCCAGAGAATTTTCCTTGAACTTCTCTGTTAACCAAGGTAAGTTACTGCAGTAATACAAATGACTTCTGTTGTAAACACTTGAACAAATGGCATTGTCTCTTCTGACCCATGATATACACTCTCTTGATGCTATGCTTCTCCTTCTCCTGTGCTTCTACACTGCTATAGCCATGAGGTATCACCAGTTCTAAGTTAACGGAAAATGTAAGGTCCCCTTAATTAATTCCGATCATCTCACATTTTCTGTAACTGTGCTTTCTTCTAAGTATGTTAGAAAAACAATGGTTGTGGGAACTTCCATTTATTGCAGACAATCATGGTCTCAGGCTGTAGCATTGGTTCAAAAATAGTCTTGTCCTTTGACACAGTGGTGTTCTAAACATTACATTATGGTTATATACACTCTGTCTGGCCTAATAAATATTCAGTTATTCATCTCAAAGACCTCCTGCTAAGAGTGCAGGACATTCAAAGATAAGACACTTGCTCAATAGGGAAATTGAGCTGGATCCCCACCCGCAAGCTGAGTGGGCTCGTCGTCACTGTCCTGGCAAAAGAGGCAGCTGTAGCTCCTGGGCTGCGCAGGGCATTTTTAATGCATGATCCAATGCAGCAAAAATATAGAGACAGCAGATATCAATGAAAAAAAAACCCAACAAGAACAGATTAGCTGCAGGTGATCTAGCATGATTTTTGTGATTTGTTAACATTTAAGGCATAAGACTGGTGTGTTATCAACACTGTTCTAGCTACAAATATGAAGCACAGCACTATGAGGGCTGCTACAAGGAAAGTTAACTCCATCCCAGCCAGTCCCAGTGCAACCATCAAGATATCAGACACTTTGGGGGAACTTAGAAGTGACCAGATGATTCATAATGGATCTTCCAACATGCTTTGTCCTTCTGAATTTCTTAGATAGCCTACAGTTTTGCATTTTGTCTATAAACATCTTCCTTGACATAATCAAAATGGCTGCCCAGGAACTCTGTGGCTCCTGCTTCATTAACAGTGACCTAACTCCAGTGTGCTAATGAAGGAAATATCACTACACCTAACTAGACTTTTAAATCCTACTCCTTGCTTCTTTGCCAATTTAGGGTGTTCCAGGTGTGCCTAAAATCAGATCTTTTGTTTCCTAAGGTACTGGTCTGAAGGAAATTTAGGGTAAAAGTGTGATAAACATTACATTATGGTTATATACACTCTGTCTGGTCTAATAAATATTCAGTTCCTAATTCTAGCCTAATAAATATTCACTGGGACCTACAATGACAAGTTCATTCAGTAATTTTATATGTCTAGCTTTTCCACTGCCCTCCTCAAAGTTCTATGGATCATACTTAGTGGGACTAAAGAAACATTTTGAATTATATAGTCCTCTGCTTCTGCCAATCAGACCATCTACAAACTCTATCTTATTATCATCAAAGATATTTTTAGTCCATTCTGTGGTTTCAGTACTTTGCTGTTATAATTTTAAGAAAAATCACCCTGAATTTGTTCTTGGACAGTGTATATGTTTATACCTACATTGGACTTCGTTAAAAGGTGAAGCTCTTCTGCCTTGATGATATTTATTCTCCTGGTCTCACTTCCCTCACTCTGCCTGTGTATCTTTTAGGAAAAAAAAAAGAAAAAGCAAATCTCCTCTCAGTGTTTCTTTACTATGCTAAATAAGCCATGCTCTCACATTGTCCTCTCACACAGCAGTCCTTTCACCATAATGTTACTACTTGTAGTTCTTTTCTACTCTCATTTGATGAAGTTTTCTCTATCTCATTCTCATTTTTCATTCCACATTCTGTGCTGAAGTTCTGCCTTCCACAGCGTGGGCCTGCAAAGGCAGGCTAAGGTTATCAGTAGTTAACAATCATACTCAACTGTTTTAACCTTTGCATTTGCTTTGAAAATCTATATAAAACAAAAAGAAACAGGGTACAGGCACACTATAGTCAAGAAAGTTCTCAGTTCAATAATCTGTATGTGAGAATCAGTCAGTAGGATTAGATTTACTAAGCTCAGATAAAAGGCAGGAGTAGAAAATGCTGAGTTTTGTCTCCTTCTCCTTCCCCCTCTAGGGTCTACCTTCCCCTCTCCCCCAGTAGAAATAATAATATAAATTCTCAGCTTCTGGAAAGAAAACTCCACAACATACTTTTTTTTTTTTTTTTCCCTAATATATATGTATATAGGCCATTCCCAATCTGTTTCAGGTGCTGAGTGAAATGAAGATTTCTGCCTATTTCCTGTTCTTGAGGCTCTTGAGTAAAACAATGATCTCCAACAGTCTATTTTCCCTTCTATAATTGCTCTGGGTAGCAGAGAGGTGCACCATGTTCTTCTGCACTGTCCTAAAGACAGTCCCTACGCTGATCTCAAGACCAAACTAATGTGTCGTGCAGACAATGGTCTTGAAATCCAGCCTTGTGAGAAATCAGGACATATCCTCTGTAGTGTACAAAACACATGGCTCCCAACACGTTGATGTATTCCTCTACGTGAAGCAGGCAGTCTATAGGCGTGCAACTGTATGGATGAGCTCGGAGCTCGGAAAGAAAAGTCCAGAGTCTTCTCTTTGCAGTCCATGAAGGTGCAGCAACTGTGTTTTGACACATACTTTTTGTGATTTTTTTTTTTTTTTTTGGTTAATTTTTTGTTTGTCTGCCCAACATTGCCTGAGAAGTGGCAGCAGCATATAACTCATATAATTCTTGACTGCTTCTCTTCTGCCCACATGATGTGTAACTGTGAAGTTGAACAATCGTGTTAAATCCCTTTCTGGGGGTTCTTAACAAAACTGTGAGCAGGACCAGAAGCTCTGGGGTTTCTGTGTACAACCTTAAAACTATGTCGTGTTTGGTCGATACTTGGTTCATATTTAGAATCACAGGAGTTAAAAGCATTTCAACAGATAAGTACTGCAAGTTTAATATAAAAAAAAAAGATGGATGCTATCAATCCTGTTGCTTGCCAAGGCAAATTTCTGAATTACCAATAGAAGAGAGTGTCAGGGCTTTTCAAGCTCTGCATTTGCTATATGAATACAGATTAATTGATGCCTACAGGGCCTTCATGTAAACACCCACTAATACGTTAAAAAAAGAAATATGAATGATCCTGCTCACTAATAGGCATTTCCTCAGGGACTTCAATGAGCGTTAGATTAGGTAATGAATGCTTAGAGGTGCTTCTGTTAAACAGCAGCACAGACTCCTTTTTGTGGGGGATGGTATCCTTCTGCCAGTAATATAGAGTCAATGCTTTAGGTTTGATAAAACTTTTCCCAGTAACAATCAACAGATATGAGATTGTGGGAGTTTATTTTTTTTTTGCCAGATTTTCAAATGTCTATTTCTAGCCTCCTACTATGTGAAATGCTGGCAGATTTCACAAGGTCTTTGCATGATCCTTCATCACTAAAATCCTTTTTCAGGTCTTCAAATATTTATTTCTACGTGTCTGTGCAGAAACTACAAGTTTTACAAGATCCCTGCTTTAACCAAACCAATGAATTTTGACATTCCAAATCAGACAAAAGTAAGTCTCAAAAAGCTTTGGCTTAAAAACCTTTGAATTGGAGGAATTTCTACTTTCACACTTGTAGCTAAGAAGACGGAGCTGTAGAAAAAGACCTGGACTGTGATCCTAGGGTCTGCTATTTTTTCTTGATTAAATAAAGATTTTTGCATGCTTAGAAGATGTGTGAAGTAAGTGAAGGGATTTTCTCTTCTGAGACAGATTTGAAGAGCAAGCTGTAATCTTTAACTCAATAGGTTGCAGTAGCTACAAGGCCAATAGAAGGAGAGGGCCCATGCAATGTTCATGAGGTGAGTATTCTTGGAACATGTTTCTGGAAAAATAAAGGCAAAGAAGGTGGTTAGGAACAGTGAGAATGAATTTACTAAAACATGCCTGACCAACCTGATTGCCTTCTACAATGAAATGACCGGATCTGTGAATGAGGGGGCAGCAGTTCAAGTCATTAACCTGGGCTTGAGCAAGGCTTTTGACACCATCTTTCACAGTGTACTTGCATGCAAGGTAGGAAGTTAACAAGTGAATGAGTGTGTAAAAAATTGTTTGGATGATTGTGCTCAGATTATAGTAGCTAACAGGCCTTTCATTACCTGAATACTGTTAAAAAAAGGGGTACTACAGGGTCTAGCCTGAGACAAATCCTGTTTAACATCTTTATCAGCAACCAGGAGAAGGCAATGGAATGTGGTCTGAGAAAGTCTGCAAATTACATCAAACTGCAGGGGCCAGAGAGACACCAGTAGTCATGCCTGAGCACAGGGCTGCCAGCCACAGGGACCTGGACACCTGGCAGACACCTAGGAAGGATGAGGTTTGTTCCACTAGGAGAAGACACTGCTTCAGCCATCCCATACCTACAAGGAACACGGCATGAAGATGGAGCCACTCTCTTCACAAGAGGCATACACTGAAACAAGAGGTGTTCAGAAACTTTTTCCATGTCCAGATATTCAAGCACATGGTTCACGCTGTCCAGACATGTTGTGCAGTCTCCATCCTTGGAGGTTTACAACGCCTCAGTAGATAAAGCCCCAAGGAACATGGTATGATAACATAGCTGGGCCAGCTTTGAGGGGTTGGGGTGGCAGGAGCTTGCCAGGACCACAGGGCAGGACCCAGAAGCCAGAGCCATCCACCTGAGCCGGGAGCAGGACCTGCAGGAGGTCAGGCAAGGCAGCACCAGCCCTCGGCATTGGGTACTTCCCTGGGGCTGGGATGAGTTGAACTGGGATGTCAGCTGGTGGGCAGGAGCACAGACCCATGGCCTGTGTTCAGCCACAGACATGGTGGCAGTGCAGCAGGGGCTGTAGCTGATGTGGGGGCCAAGGATGAGATCCTCAGCTCAGAGCAGTTCCCTTGGCTGGGACAGGCCCTGGCCACAGCCTTCCCACCAGCTCCTGGGTCTTGTCCCTTCAGCCCAGGGGATGGGCTGCCCTCGTGGGGGTGGCTCTGCCCTGCCCTGGGCCCCTTCCCCAGGCCTGACCTCCTAAAGGGCTAAGGGTATGCTCAGTGCCCTTGTACAGGGGCTGGGCTGGGTGACCTCCTGAGGTCCCTTCCAACCTGAGTTATCTGCTGATTCTACCATGCAAATACCATCAGATTTTAGCAAAAATGATAGAGTTGTTGCTGTCTGCCAGCAAGCTCTCCAATGTCTGTGCATGATGCGTATTCATAGTGGGAAGGGTAAAGGACAGCGGAGGAGACTGAGAAAGTTAGGAAGACACCCTCCTTGCTGACAAGTAAAAGGTTTTAGAGAGAAGAATAACATTTTGTAAGAGAATATTTGTTCTCTGACTTTAAAGTACTATCACAATATTGTTTGGTCATATCTCACAGGATGTTTTCATATGTGTTTCAGGGATGGGAGAATACAGGTGTGGCAAACACAGTGACACACGTAAGTGAAGATGATAGGCAAGATGACAAAGACTCAGGCCTGCTCTCTAGACAACAAAAGCAACCTCAGCTTCCTGATCCAGCCCAAATGAACAGCAAAATGCTATTGATGTATTCTTTTGTCACTAGCACCCTATTGATACTTCCAGGGTTTAAAATATGTGCACAATTTCTTTGCACCACGGGGAAAAAAAAAAAGAAGTAAAATAAGTAGCAAAGTGCTATCTGACAGTTTCACTGTTAATACAATGTAACAAAAATTCAAATGCCATTATCTGAGATTAGAAGCAATGGATAATTCAGAGAAGTTGATCCTGTCAACTACACTTCGTCAAACCAAGAGTGACTCATAAAATCACCACATTGACCACAAGTGAAATAAGGAAACCTGACCAGTGTAAGGACAGAGAACAATCGGTACTTGGTCTGTTGTGTTACGTTTCCTGTTTGCTGTGAGAGCAACTTTAGGAAAAAACTGCCTGCCCTTCACTTAATCCATTTACCAGGGTATATCTGCACAAATCTTTCACTGCGCGTACAGCTTTAACACTTTTTTCCAGGGTCAGTCTGTATGGTGGCCTGGTCGGTTGGATATATTTAACCCTGAACAGAGACTCTAAAAGGTAAATAATGATAGTGACTTCGAGAGAACAGATTGTCTAAGATCAGCGGTGAAGAGAGCATTAATCTGGGTCTCTTAAATCAGCTCAGATGTACTCAGAAAAGCCCACAGACACAGACACCATTCAAATAAAAATATTTAGTGTTTAAAGGAGCAGGTTTGGTTCTCTACTGTACATGAGAACAGAATAGAAAGAAGGGTTCATCTTTCTGAAGTTTTGGGACCTATGGAAATAGGACTGATCCCTAACACAATTTAGGGTGAGCATCTCTAATTTACATCCCATAACATCACCTCCCAGAAAGGAATCCTGCCATAGATGAAATAGAAAGCTCTAAGGCATGAGGCTATTCTTACGAATTATTTTTGACACATCAGATTCAGGAAGTTAAAATGTGTTTGTAGGTTGTGAAGTGCTGAGAAACTCCTTTATGGGATAGTTTTGTTACTGCTATCTTTCCTTAATATCAGTTTCCAAAAACCAAAGTATCTAGAATCTTTTACTCTCAAAGAAAAAAAAAGAAACCTTCCCTTCCAGAATTTTGAGGTCATGAGCCTGGATTCTATCCAGAGGTTAAAAGTTAAACTTAGCAAGTCTGTCCATTTTAGGTATAAAACATTGCAGCATGAGCTGGGCCTTTGAGATGTGCAGATTCCAGGTCTAAAGTGCGCTTTTTTCTCAACTTCTCCTGCTCATATGACCGAAAACAGATGACTAACTGGAAGTCTATTTATAATAGTATGGTGTTGTGTTGAGCTGCTCTCAAAGAGTCTTTGGATAAGATTCTGTGAAGGTCCAGTCCTGAGGGCAAAAGAGCGAATAAGTAAAGCAGATGTTGAAGGTGCTTGGGAGGAAATCTATAGAGGGGTGAGGGAAAAAAAAAAAGCAGGAAATAGTCTTTAAAGACAGACTAAAGAAAAAAACACTTGAAATCGAGTGGAGAAGGCCAGACTGTCAGCAGATATTCTAGTCTGTGAACATGGCAGTCTTGGAATTAAGCCAGAGTAAAGTCAACAGTTATAATAAGATGACTGAAATATAGTGCAGGAAGGACTTGACTTCCTCAAGTTAGTAGTGGGAACCGTTTCACCAGAAGGGAAAAGACTTAACCATATAAGAAATGGCTGAAAAATCTCTCTTATGTTTTATTCATACTTCCTTTATTTTAAGAAATGTGACCATCTACATTTTAAGGGTGACCTGGCAAAAGTGCTCAGTCTGCAAATAGCATGGGACTGTGGAAAAGTTTGTCCTTTTCTAGATTTCTGTAGTCTTTCTCTTTTGCATTCTTGCCTCTTCTAACATCCCAGCCAAATGATCGTGTTAACATATTTAACTCCTCAAGAGTGCATTTAGCCCCATAATCAAGATTTACTCATATATTTCAGTCCTTCATTCACCACTTACATTCTTATTAATTGCAATGGTAAGTAGCAGGTAGCAATGAAACAGTGATCAGTATAAAGCAGGTTTAAATTATACAGCAAGAGCTCAAGATTAAAGTTGTTGAATCGTGTCCTTTTTTTCATATACATTTAACCAGAACCCTACTGACTACATTCCATCACTGGCAGAACACACATAAACAATATTAGATGTTTCTAAATTAGTCAATTATTTTGTCCATGTATTTAGTACACACGTATGGTTCAGTTTAACCAATATTGTATCTTCACGTATTCAGGGAAATAACCTACTATACTAGACTTGGATGTGTCCCATCTGCATATGCTGCTGTGTGATGTTCCATCTGCATACGCTGCTGTGTGGTGTCCTCTCCATGGCTGCTACAAGTCAGACAACTGATTATGAGAATAGCTGCTCATTAGCATTTTGTTGGCACACAGTCATCCTGCTATGATTAGCTTGTGATCCCCTGACCACTGCAGTCACCCATGTAAATAATCCATTACCTACTTAAAAGCAGCAACCCAAATACACCACAGCTCCTTTTTTGATAATGCAAGTTCCCTGTATCTAACTGTTAGTTTAATCATAATTAGATCACGGGTGACTTGGACGGGCTTCTCATTTTTTTAAAACCTGCAGCTCATGTATTAATAAGACTTCAGACACAAGCTTTTACCTTCATAGTGCAGCTTGCCTTCAGCCTCAGTTTTTTCCTTACAGCTAATTGCCAAGTTGTGAGATGCTGATATACTTCATTCTATACGTCTTTTACATATAAGCTTTGGCAGTTGCCTTCAACAGTAAGAAGTAAGAACTGTACCTTTGTGGGAACATCTTGAATTTTAATTTTTTTTAATTTTTTTAAACCCAGATAAACAAAGTCTGTTCTTTCTCATTTGAGCAATTGTTTAACTTGTGAGCTGCTGTTTTCCATTGGAAACCAAAACAAACCCACAAAGTATTAACAGAAATAAACACATAGAAGTAGAAACAGAGAAGGAAAACAAAGACTACATATTTCATGAGAGCTATTGCCTGTTATTCAGCCTTCAGATCCATCTCAGAGACATAGTTTGTTATTAAAGCTCATTAGAAACTTTATGTTGCTGAACAAACTTGCAGTTCTTTCAGATACTAAATCTTCTTTGTATCAACATTCTTGATTCTTTCCATTTGTCTTAAATTACTGTGTGAAGAAAAATCCTGTGCATAATCCGAATGCTTTCATTATCCAGCTCTCCTACAGACATCGGATATTAAATCTCTTGCTTAGTATTGTCCCAATATTTGACCTTTACCATTGCAGCGGTTATCTTTCAGAACCTACATCTTTGTTGACTTTCCTTCTAGACCAAATATTTATTGCACAGCCCTTACTGTACTTATATCTAATCCTGCCAACCTTTCCAACTACAGCAGCCAGATACTATTTTTTCAAAAACCTATTAACCTAACACTAAGAAATAAGGATCTAGCGAGTTCAGCCTCTTCCTGGCATTGGTGCTAACCCTGGGAGCCCATGTGGCTTTGATTAAAGCTCCTTTATAAGCCATAAATGAGTAGCAGCTGTTCCTGACATCTCTAGGAAACTTGGCAAATTAGACCACATCACACTTGATGAAGCTGCAGGTGGGAGATGACAGGTTTCGTTTGTGGTCTTCAAATCAGTTCCCTCAAATTAATGTTCTGCATCAAAGCAAGTCCTATTTTTAACGTTTTGATGAAGAGAGAAAAGGAAAGGAAAAAGATGAATGCGTCTCAGGTAACAGAGTTACCTGTATAACCAATATACCTGCAACGTTAAATATGACGCAAAACCACTATAAAGGCTTGTGCACATACCAAAGCTTCTGCTGCCTGGAACATGTTGAATGATGGGCTGCGTCAAGACCTTGATGAAATAGCGATATATCACACACACAGCAAGAGACAATAAATCATGTTATGGGGTACGACGAATGAATCAAAATGAGCCAATGTTCTGCCTCAGCACTGGGGTAGATACGGGCAGTTAACTACAGGGTTTGATTTGAAATTTTGAACACAAATTTGAAATTTTGACATTTAAAAAAAATCCTCTTATTTTTGTTCCAGGCCCATTCCTGTTTTACTTTATAATGTAATGCACGGTATTACTCTTGATATGTGGATTTTTGCTTTGTTTTATTTTAAGTTCTGTCTTAAGTGCTGTAATTAGAATAACTACGTTTCAGTCATTTCAGTCATTTGTGTACACTGTATACATCTGCCCAGGATCTAGTCTTACAAATTTGACATGCAAATAATAATCTCACTTAAATTCTTTGCTGCCTAGAAACTGAGATTCAGAATATAGTAGATTAAATTTATGCGTTAGAACTTGAGAAGTTGTATAACATTTTTTGAGAAACAGAAAACTTTGTCAAAAAAGTCAACACAGGCTTCGAATTTGTATAGTTCTGAAGATCACAACAGTTTATTCAATGACTATTCAGCAACACATATATGAATTTAAAGGGTAAGTTAAGAAAGAACTACTTTTATACTTAGTATCAATTGTAGCCCTCACTGGCAGCTCAAAATAAAACCTGAGAGTTGAAAGTGAATAACAATTTTTCATTTGACACTTGAAAATGAAATTTAAACAACCTCATGCTATGTGATTACAAATATATTTTAAAAGTTTGTTCCAACCACTTTTTTGGTAGAAAGACTGGCAGCTGAATTCTCTTTGGACACTTAACTACAGTCACAAACAGAATAAAAAGTTCCTTCTAATCTTACTTATTACTAGATAGAATACCTAATACTTTATAGAACGTTGTTACATATCAATGTTAATGGGCATTTCTAACCCTGCAAACTAAAGGAGCTGATAAAAACTAGTCAGACTTTCAGGCCTACTTTAAATGTCAGCTCAGTCACTAGAAAAATTCTCATTGAGTGGAATAATTTGGTTCATAGCCTAACAGAGGAGACCTACACAGGCTTAAAACGATAATCTTGCACTTAAAAGCATGTGGTTTATTTTTGCCCCCACTTGACACTTTGTGAGAGCCAGCGTCACATACCCTGAATTGCATAAGCCATTTGTTCCCTTGGAATGTTCCTCAGAGTATCATATTGTGGTCCTTTAAAATTTGCTGTTCATTTCTTTTTAAACAATCTGACTTAAAATTGCATTTGTCTGTTTTGTTGTGTACACTCCAACAGTCCCTTGTGAAGCGTTTTTCACAGAGAAGGACTGAGAAAAATGGTAGAACAATGATGTCTGGTAAACACATTAACAGAAATGGATTGTTTTGCATTGACTTTGACTGGTATGTTTTTTCTCTAGCTCTCCCTCTGGGCCCCCTTTGCCCTCCAATACTCAGTAGCCTTGCTACTTTTCCCCAACAACAGAACAGCTTTGAAAGTTTACTTTCTATGTGAGGAATTAAAATGGGATTTGCAAGAAACCTCCTAGCCAGGGGCATTTTTCTGAAAGTATCAGTGTCTGAAGATAAGTAGCTATAAATGTATCTGTTTCTTAGTGCTACGCAAAGCTCAATGTCTCCATTCTCTCACAGCCCTGTAGACCTTTTTTACATTTTAGCTTTCTTTAGAAGATCAAAAATCGGAAAGAATAAACAACCTCACATTCTTTTAAAGTTGGCAACATCACAGCAGCTAGTATCCTGCTGAAAGGTGGTCAAGGAAAGCACTGAGCTGTTACAAAGCTATCAAAACCAACTAGAACCTCAAATTTGTTCTAGGTTTCCTCCAAAATTTGCTATTCTTAGTTCATTTAAATGTTGATTTTTCTGAATAACCTATGTGTTCACTTCTCTCTTGGGACAACAAGAGGTACATCTGTCTCTTCCTTTAGTAAGATGCTCTTTGTGCTTCTTCAGGCTGTTGCATCAACTACTTGCTGTTAGAGAGAGAGTAAAGAAAGAAAGGCCAAGGGAAAGAGCTCAGGTTTCTGTGTTAAGCCAACAACTTGTCTAGGTTATATTTCTACTGAAATGAAAATTTATGGCGGACAAGCATGGAAGTCAGTGATCGTGAAAGGTACTGACATATTGTCATTGCACTTGCGAACATGATGGCAGGTTGTATGTGTAGCACAATCTATGTTGCACAAAAAAACGTGTTTTGTCTTTGTATTTAACATCAGTAGCACTACCTCGTAAAACACTATGAAACATCTTGAGTTCTTTTGAATGTATCAAGTGGATTGTGTCGACTTCCAAAGTATTTATGTATCACAAGCTTTACAACAGAAAAATGGTCTTTTCTCCATTGTAGGAAGAAAAACTGCAACTCTGTGGCTTGGTCCCTCTGAGGGACAGAAGAGCAGTTCTGTGCTGTTCTCAATTGTATGTTTTTCTTCCTGCATCAAGGAAATCTGGACATTTGAGCCAGAAGGGAGCTATGGAACAGTGCCTGGGAGATGATGTGCCATTGCCATGTGTAAGAAGAGGAAACTGAGTGACCAATTAGCTTGTCACAAATCAAATGAAGAACTGTCATCAGGGAAAGGAAATTTTGACTTTTAAACTTAGGTCCCAATCATAATTTTAACTACCAGTGTTAATAAACTGGACAAGAAAGCAGAGCTCCTGCAAGGACAAGGAGGTAGTTATAGTTATAACCTGAAATCAGTGTGTGATCCTTTGACCAGAAGAGGTAGGCATGGGCTGCAAATTCCAGTCTCTTACATGTCTGATTTGATTTTGTTTTTTGTTTTTTTCCTGCGTTTGAAAAATACAACAGTAAATAGAACTGCAGAATCCTACTTTTCTACTTACCAGAGAGCACTATGAGGCTGTTAACAGCTGCTGTAGTTATCGAGTTTAATGCTATTTTGCCCCAC
Organism: Pampusana beccarii; assembly: GCA_013399365.1. Classification (NCBI taxonomy): domain Eukaryota; kingdom Metazoa; phylum Chordata; class Aves; order Columbiformes; family Columbidae; genus Pampusana; species Pampusana beccarii. Next base: position 7,264 of record VWYH01002495.1, on the reverse strand, counting down.
CAACATGTCTCAGCCATCAGCTTCTGGGGCTTTCCATGTTTTCAGCAAAGGTGCCAATCCTGTTCGTAGTTCTGTCCTACACACCATAGTCCATGAGAAAAATGAACAGGGAAACCTATTGAAAATGCCACTCAATAACATTAATATATGACTGCTACCAACCCAGGAACAATCCAAATCACTGCCATAAAGTTTTAGAGGTGGAAGACTCCATACAGCTCTTTCTGTGTCATCTTGTCTCTTAGGAAAACAAAACAAACCAAAAACTATTAAGAATATAATCTAAAACTGTTCGTAGGTCTGACTTCAGAAAAACAAACAAGCCAAAGACCTCACACACAATTATGTAATTAGGATTCTGTCTGAAACTGGCATTATTCATTTCCATAGGCGAATTAGGCACTCATTACTTTCATTACGCTCCATTCTGTTAATATGGTTCGTCATATATATTTAAAAATGAAGTCATTTAACTACTGTTGGCCATAAACCATACTTCTAATAGAAACAAAGCCTTTTAACTACTGTTGGCCGTAAAGGGTACTTCTGATTACTCACTTCACTAATACTCATTTGTCATCTAACTCTTTGATTTTACTGCATTAGTCCATAATGAATATAAAATAAGAGACCCTACCCTGATGCCAAAAGATATTTAGCTTTGATCACTGTAATCCATCAAATGTCCTAGTGAGTCAAAATGGAATCTGCAATCCTCTGAACATTGTTATTGATTTGAAAACTGTGATATTTTGGGTAAGCCTCTGAGAAATATCATTATTCTCTTGTGTAAATATGGAGAGTGATCAAATACATGCATCTGCATTCTTTCAAAGCGAATGACGTAAAGGCAGGAATAGATTAGACTGCAGCACACAACTGAGGGCAGGCTATAACCCGGGAAGATATAATGCTGGATGGAACACTTATGCCCTATTAGCAAAAACCGAGCTGTTACAATCGTTGCCTTAAATCAAATCTTAACCATCCTGACCAATTACAACTCTGGCTGCAATGTGCAGTAAATGGATAGGACATAATAAATCTTTCTATTTTACCAGACATATCAAGATACAAATGTGCTTGACTGTGTACTATTATCTTACAGCTGAGTCTCATGACACTTCATATCTCATTCTGCAACAAGATTTTGAACAAGCATATGCTAAATGGTTTAATACGACTTCAGGTGGTGACAAATAGCCCCGTTTTCCCAAAGACATTTCCAGAAAGCTGCTGGTCACGTACAATGTTACTGTCATTGTTACTTCAGTCTGCAAAAGCACAGGAAAATTAGTGGGCTCATCATCTATAGCTGGAATCCATATCATGGATTTCTTACCTTACTGTGCAATTTAATTTTGAAAACGCGGAGATTAAATTGATGAGTTTTATTTCACGTTTCTCAGATAATAGCTAAGTGCTGTTTGTTTGGCTTCCAGCAGTAGACAGTAACAAAGAAATCCAAATACAATCTCTTAAATCTCACTACTTACACATGACTACTGTTCTCCAGCAACTATCCTGACAGCTTGAGAAAAAGCTATTGTTATTTTCTGTAATGAGTGACTTGTATTGGAAATGTGACATGTTTTCTAGTTTTGTAAAGTGATGTAAACCTATGTAAATGCATATTATCAGATACTGTCATTGCAGACACAGTATTAGGCATTGTTCTGAAAGGAATGGCAGAGTTAAAATTAACAGGCTGAATTTGTAGCCGGAGGAGTTGATGCCCGCTTTCCAGTCATTACAGACTTTTTCTCTTTAATTAACAAAGCACGACAGTGAAAGGTTGATTACAGACAAGAAGGTGCTTTTAATGTCTCTTAGAATTGTAGAATGTCCTCACTCAGCTCGAATATAGGCTCACCAGGATGTTCATACATAGTTACCAGCCAGCTGTTTCTCAGTAAAGGGGTTACCTTCTTTGGCTGAGTTAGTCTGATTTCTCCTGGTTTTGCCTTTTGGCAATATAGCAAGCAAAGCTCTGTTTTCTCAGAGGACATTAGCCAATTAAAGCAGTGGTCTGGCAAGGGTACTGTGCAGAAATCACAGCTATATATTAATTATGCAGATCTTTTTAATGTTGTACAATTGCTATAAACCCTCTTTTATTTCAGGTTTCTTGCCAGCTGGGTATAACATTGACATCGTGGTTACCTCAACATCAGCCCTATTCCTTCTCTATTTCTTCACTGGGTCACAGATATTAGATAAATTTTGCTGGAAAAACAACTGGCATACAGGCGTTAAGTGCACAATACCAGGTGAACTGGGAATGCAGGGGGGTTGTTGGAAACGCTGTGTCATATCTGAGCTGCCAGCAATGGAAAGGGGCAAAATCACAAAATCTCTGTAGATATACTGTAATAGAAAAGGGGAAGGCGTAAACAAATGCAATTGGAGCAAATTCAAGAAGCATCTGACTGATAACTATTTGAGCATGTGTAATGTTATTTTTATGATAAACATTCTGGCCAAACAAGTACTTGGCAGTTTTCCTCTAAGGCTGTTTTTCGATGTTGTTGTTGGCCTCCGTTTCATTAGCCTAAAACGTGTCGGTGGTTTTGTAAAAAAGCAATACCCGTAAATTACTCTTGGATCATAGTTGTCATGATGATAAATGAAGAGAGATTAATTAAACGTATATTCAAATGAATTCCACTGACTTTATAGGTTTTTTCTAGGCTAAGATTTCACTGAGGCTTGGAAGTGGTGTCATGGTGAGAGGAAACTTTCGTTCAGAAACTTCTGAAGTTTAAATGTCTGGAAAGACTCCTGAGACGGCCCTGGAGGATTATGGTTTTAAATGCAGCATCTGGGTGCCCCTTTGTGGGCTGTGGTGTTATTGCACTGGCGAGGACTCGTAAGGTACCCACAGGATTTCATTACCTGTGATTATTAGTATCTGTCTGATGTTTATACACTTTGCAAAAACATGTCATTTTGAAATTACACTTTTGCTGCTTCAGTATCTTTTCTGGCTCATTATGTGATATAAGCTATCCACCTGATATTCCAGTGAAGCACAGTACTTTGTTAAATTACAAGGCAGATTAATGTTATGAGTCATTTATTATCCACATTTGAGGCAAAACACAGCCGCAAAAGTAGAAATATTAGCGTGAGTATGAGGAAACGCAAGCAGAGACTGGAGAAGCAGGAACAGTTAACAGCAGATATGAGGAGTAATTTTCCATCCAGAAAAACAAAAAGCAAAACAAAACAGAATTTTGGTGTTACTCATACCAGGATGAGAGAAATAGTAGGTCAGAAAAAGGTCTAGCTAATGAATCTGTGCTTTTAAATACTTTTGATTTATAGTTGCTACAACAATTGCATTTATCACAGAATCACAGAGTGGATGAGGTTGGAAGGGATCTTTGGAGGTCACCTGGTCCAATCCCCCTGCCCAAGGTGGGTGACCTAGTTGACCAGAATGATGTCCAGTCAGGTTTTGACTATCTACAAAGAGGGAAACTCCAGAACCTCTCTGGGCAGTCTGTGCCAATGCTTGGCCACCCTCACAGTAAAGAAGTGTTTCCTGGTGTTCAGGGGCTCCTGTGTTTCAATTTGTGCCCATTGCCACTTGCCCTGTCACTGGTCACTACTGAAAAAAAAATGGCTCTATCTTATTCGCATCCTCCCATCAGGTATTTATACATTCTGCTAAGACCTCTCCTGAGCCTTCTCTTCTCCAACCTGAGAAACCCCAGCTCACTCAGCCTCTTCTCTATGTCAGGTGCTCCAAACCTCTAATGGTCTTCGTGACTCTTCACTGGACTTGCTCCAGTATGTCCATGTCTCTCTGGTACTGTGGAGTGCTCAACTGGACCAAGCACTCCAAATGCGTCTCACTAGTGCTGAGTATAGGGGATCATCCACCTTGACCTGCTAACGCAGCCTAGAAAGCTGTTGACCTTTGCTGTGAAGGTGCATTGCTGTCTTATAGTCAATTTGGCATCCACCTGGACCCTTGAGAAACTTTTCTGTAATTCTGCTTTCCAGCTGGTAGATCCTCTGTGCTGGCACATGAAGCTGTTCCTCCCCAAGTGCAGGACTTGGCATTTCTCTTTTCTGATCTTCACAAAATTCCTGTTGGTTCATTTCTCCAACTTGTTGAGGTTTCTGTGAGTGGCGGCACGAAAGTTTGTTGTATCAGTCACCCCTTTTAATTCTTTATTGTCTCCAAACTTGCTGAAGCTGTGCTCTAGGTCATTAATGAGTATATTGAACAGTATTGGCTCTGGTATCAATTGCTGGGGTATTCCACTAGTGACTGACCCCTAGCTGGACTTTGTGTTGCTGATGACAACCCTCTGCATCCAACAGTTCAGACAGTTTTCAATCAATCTTATTGACCACTTACCTAGATCATACTTTGTCATTTTGTCTATGGGAGACAGTGTTGAAAGTCCAACTAAAATAAAGATAAACAATATCCCCTGTTCTTCCCTCCTCCACTGGCTTAGTTTTTTCCTTGTAGAAGACTATGAGGTTGACAAGGCCTGATTTCCCTTTTATAACTCTTGCCCTTCATATGTTTGGACTTGTTTGTTCCAGAAGGAGTTGCTCTCTCTTGTTCCTGGAAATAAGGTGAGGTTGACTGGCCTTTTGTTCCCTAGATCCTTCTTGCCTGTTTTGAAGATAGCAATGATATTTTCTTTGTTGCAGTCCCTCAATTGCCATGACCTTTCAGCAATTATTGAGAGTAGCTTCTCAATGGCATCAGCCAGCTCTCTCAACCAATTGTGTGTGCATCCTTTTGGGTCCACGTGCCTGTCCACTTTGTTTAAATGTTCCTTAGGTCAATCCTCCTGCCTAAATTGATTTTTGGGGTGCTTCTGTAACACTACAGAGACTAAGCTTATTTATTCCCCAATTAAGACTGATGATACATTGTTCTCTTTCAGAAACAGAGAAAAAATAGACTTTGACTTGAAGAACAGAAATCATAACAGAAGAGACATACAAGGAAAGAATATTCTCACTTATGTCACTATAGAACCAAAATTTAGAATAAAGCACACTGTTTAGCATTAAAGTGGGTGACACTGATAGGAGCTGGCCTCACTCTTAGTGTGTTCGTTTCTAGTCTGACATGTATTGACCACCAAAGACCTGTGTAAAAAGTTCAATTGTTTTGTTCACATGGAACAGCATATTTAAAGTTAAAAATATTCTCTTTTATCTCATGTGTGTTCTTTGGTAGATGAGGAAGTGTCTGTGTTTTGCAGAGAGAGAATCACAAGTTCCATCTCTGCCACTTCAGAGTAATTCCCTGTGACAGTGGTGAAGTCCAGGGCTAATTTTGCAGGGAATATATTCTCTTTTGGATTAAGGATTCTGATGAAGTAGAGGATCTGTGGTTCTTAGTCCCTCTTTCTTCCAGTACCTGGTGTGAGCTGGACCACACTCCCCTAGCCCCCAGCTCTGGCTGTGCCAACACTGTCCGCCATGGTTGCTCCTCACAGGATATTTCAGTGTATTTCACTCAGTCTGAGAGGAAAAAATACATCAAAACATTTGAATTTCCAGTGAGACAGATCATCTAGGTTTTGTTGGTTTTTTTGTTGTTGTTGTTGGCGATTTTTTGTTGTATTGTATCAGACACCAGTGAAAAGATGAATATCAAGACAATGAAAAAGACAGTTAATTTTTTTTTTAAATTTACGGAATCTCTACTTCACAAGAAAACTCTAGAGCTAGACAGTAGATGTTACCTTGTGGGGTATCCTTAAGACCCAGCTTGCCTTCATAGTTTGTATCCTGAACAGCATGCATGAGAGGCAGTCTCCTTCCTTATTTTGTTAAAGATTGGTCAGTGGGCATTATATAAAGCAGTTGCAGAAAAGAACATCAGAATGTAAGACTGACTGCCCCAGAGGAATGTTAACACAGAACATTCCCTGCTCTGTTTTCCTTTCTCTCTCATTTGGTGTTTAATAAAAAACCTTCTTCTCCTAAGTCAGTAAGCTAGAGAGTCATGTTGCTCCTCTGTGTCTCTCTTTTCTCACTGCATTCTTAATTTTTTTTCTGCCAAATGACACATCTTCAACCAGAGAAGTACAGATACTCAGAATACAAATTCTAGCCTTAAAAGCCTAGAGAAAAACATTGACACTGTCAGTTCCACTGGGTAGAAAGGTACCCAGCATACAGGGCTGCTAAAACTATTTTCTGGAGCCTGCGTGCAATAAACAGGGATGAGTTCAAAAGACATCTGGAGACTGGGGCCAGTGGAACCATCACAGCTTGATCATGATGTTCTCTGGATATTGACAGAAACCCCTTCAAACAAACTTCTGTTCTCCCATGCTCAATACCAAACTCCTATTTGTCCTGCACATGGATTCCCTGTTCCTGGCCCTGTGTGGGTGTGCTGTACTGTATCATTCAGCTGGCCAGTCCTTGGCCTTCCTCTGAGCCTCCCTCTGCTAGACTAGTTCCACTGCCTGCTGCCTTTCTGCTACTTAACTTTCTCAAGCAACAACAGAAATTCTTGCCAGTTCCCCACAGGTCTTTAATAGCAGTGTTAGCTTTTGACTTGGTTCCTATTTTAAACGTTGCTGCAACAATAGCAACAAGAATAGCTTATTTTTAATGAAAACTGTATTTATGTGGACAATGCTGGTTTTCCTGTAGTTCATGGCTGAAAGTCTAAATGAAATTTTCAAGTTTTCTATGTATTGTGTAACATGATTCAGTGCCTTGTTTATCTTTTTTCCACCGAAACAGATATAACTGAAAGAACAAGGGTTCAAAGTCAATGAGTTCTTCTTACATGAATCTCCAGCAGCACAGCTGTGTACTAAGCTTTATAGAGAGCTCTGTCAATAAAATCAGATAAAGAGGTCCATCATAAACCAGTCTCTCAAGAAGTCCTGGTCACAATGTCTGCGAGATATAGCATCTCAAGATAGAGCAGCGTGTTTGTCTTCAGTACAGAATGAACCTTTGATCATGATCACGACTGTAGTATATCTGCAACACCTTTGAAAAATAAAGAAGAATTATTATCTGAAAGTTAATTTGCCCCGTGGTGGACTTGGGAGAGTTAGAATACAGGCAAGGAAAGTAATCCTTAGACAGATTACTGAATCTATACTTACCTTTAGTTCTTCACTTATAAAATGGGGACATTTTCTGATTTAACAGGGGTGCCAGTGTTCTATATCGATAAAATGATAAGAATACAAATTAAAAGTAAAATTTAGTTCTACAGCCTTATTTCTGCCTTTGTACAGTGTAACATGTTATT
>VWYH01002493.1:164666-258152 GCA_013399365.1 Pampusana beccarii | reverse complement strand
GGAAGGGAAGGGAAGGGAAAAGTAATTACAGCCACAGATTTAAGTCCCACTCGCAGTGTGTCCTTCTTTCTGGGCAGGTAGGACCCACCATGAGGCACATTAAGTGTGCAGCAGAGCACTAGGCAAATCTCCTAGCCATTGATTTTAGCAGGATCCAACCTCCTCAGAGTTACCCCTATGGGGGACAGTGGGCCAACTGCAAGGTGTAAGGCATGGCACAGGCAAATTTGATGCACGTGTCTAGATAACCAAAAGGACTCATCATTCTTCCGGTGCATCTCTTGACTACTCAGGTTAGAGGCAAAATACAGAGAAGGTTGTGCATAAGCAGACTGCCAATATAAAAGGTATTTTTTGCTGAGGCTAACATTAAGGAAAAGGAAGCAGAAGATAAGTCTGGGAAAAGTGTGAAAAGCAAGAAAGGAGAGAGAAAGAGAAAGCATCAGCAGCAGAAAGGGGGTGGCAGAGCTATCCATGGCCATCCATACAGCTTGCCAAAATCCAGCTGTGGAAGCAAGCAGTAGGCTCTGAAAGAGAATGACCAGGTCTTGGTGTAGCTGGACATAATGGAAACGGTTGAGGGACATGAGAATCTGCAAAAACAGTATCTGAGCAAGATTTTTCATGGAGGACAGTCTATGATTTAAAAGAGGCAAGTTTCAAAGAAAGAAACAATATGTTTATTACACAAGACTGATACCACTACAAAAAAAAACAAACCAAAGCAAACCAAACCAAAAACCTAAAATCTCATACATTCTTCTTCTCATTTTTTTCCCAATTATACCAGTGGACCTAATAAAATATATTATAATTCCTTCCAAACTATCTCTCTCTCAAATTCTTAGAAAATCACAAGCACAATACCTTTTACTATCACACAGATTTGAAAATATCATGTTTAGGTTTTTCTGTAAAAATATCTCGAATACTTGGAGAGTTCATGGATATTAAAGTTGTGTTCTTATGCCAACACTCTCCTTGCTAAATATTATTGGAAACATAATTAATTAGGCTGGGATTACTTTTTTTTTTTTTTTTTAAATCAGCCCCTTTGGTTATAAAGGCTTTCTGTTTTGTTTAAAAAATAAAAATAAAGTCTTGACTAGAAAGAAGTAATATAAATGGATAATGAAAGCAAATTATTATCAAAGTGTTTCCCTCTTCACTGCTACAATAAAAACAAAATGTATTATGCTAATAAAGCCAAATTGTCAAATACAGAACTACAATTTGGTTTAATATACCATTGCACCCTGCATATTCAAAATGTCCCAAAGTGTCTTATAATAGTAAAAACACCGCCTTATTACCGTATGTGTCTGATCTCGTTACCAACCAAGCACTAAACTAAACAATTAACCATCTAATACATTTATCAAAGCTTCCAGGGTTTTCTTCCTCCCTCAGTTGTACACAGGGCTGTAATCCTGAAATTTTTATTTTGTTTTGGGTTAGACCATAATCTGGGCTATCGAAGTGCAAGAGCTGATCCAAAATCACATCAGCAGCTCAGAGTTTAGTCTCTGAGGCCACATGCCTGTGAATGCATTACAGAGAGCCCAGGAAGGCTCACAGACCCTGGGCAGTGATCGCCTTTTGCTTCCTCGCATGCTCTCAAAAAGTTCCCAAGCTCAGTTTGTGGCACAGGTCACTCCTACCAGGGAGGCTGCATATAGCTACCCTATTCTTGAGCCTTTAAGTCTCTGAAGTATAAAAAATCTGGAGTCCATAAGACTTTAATGGCAATAGATTAAGCACTGAACAAGTTTGCTTTGCTCGCAGAAAGAGCTATAACCTCTGTGCCTTTGAAATACGTATTTAAAGATAGATTTTCTGGAGAGACCTACTGTCATGTAAGACTAAAATATTAATTTAGATTTGCTGAAGAGCTTACCACAAGGATTTCAATTGAAACAAACAAACAAACAAACCCACCCAGTCTTTTCCATTTTCTTCCTTCAAGTAGGAAAGAGTTTTTTACAAATCTGACCCTCCAGTACACTAAAATATAACTTCAAGTGAAACAAAAAATAATTCAGCTGAGACTAACTGCAATGTATACAGCATCTAACCAAGTTTCATTTGAATTATGTGAACTGCATTTCACTCTGTGCAAAATGGAGTTCTGAAATCTCCCAGATAAAGGCTCTCGAGCTTGTCTCATTTCTGATGCATCTAACTTTTCTAGCTGCCTGATCACAGTCCTTGTCAAAGTGATCTCCTAGTGCAAATTTGGGCATGAAAGGGATTTTTTTTTCATTTCAGTCATCAAACCAAACTCCTGGGCAAAGAAAGAAAGGAACAAATAGTTTGAGTCACACTGAATTTGTAAAAGAAATTTTTAGAGAGGTAAACTTTAATATGCCTAATGAAGTCAGCTCCTAACCAACTGAAATTTGCATTCACCCCCTTAAACTTAATTCTCTTCTGCACCCACAGCTAATGCTACAACAAATTCTCTTGTGCTGCTTACTTTTTGAGCTCTGTTCACACCTGCAGTGTGAGTCTTTCAATTGCCTGTTGTGTCACCCCCATTCGGTACTTTTGTGGATCACCAGCACCTTCCTGATACAAATGCAGAGGCTACTACCCGTATGCTGTCTTTCCTATTCCACATGGCTACCTCTAGTACTCTGGAATTTATTTCCATCTGCTGGTACCTTTCGTCAGTAATGTCTTTTCTAGGCATCGTTTTATCTTCATTTCAACACATTGAGGTCTTGGCAACACACACTGTAGATGCTTGACCACGTTCAGCTATGGATCTTTTATTGTACTCGGTTAGCTTGGCAAGAGACTCTTGGTTTTCTTGCCAGGATCTTATATATGGTACTAGCCTTTAAATGGTTTCCTTCCACAGCAGCAGCATCTACTCACCTTTCTCTGATCCAGTGCTGTTGCTTATCAGTACCGCCAGGATGATGCTGAATCTGGGCCACAGCGTAGGTGAAATCCATCCGGTCACTGATTTAACTCGCTGTGTAATGGCTGTTGACCCCTTCTTCAGTCAGCAGCTCCACTAAGACACTTTGGACCTGCAAGAGATGTAAAGTTCTCTATACAAACATATTGAAGACATCTTCCATGGGTGTCACTATGCTGTCCAAGGAGCGCAAGCCAGAGAGCCAGGACACCTGTAGCTCAGGTGGCATGTTCATGATATTCCATGACTGCCCATCAGTGCAGTCTTATCTCACCAAATACAATGTAAGAGACCTTCTAGGGGGGTTTCTGCGACCAGCTTACCAACTCAACATCAGCCACCTGCTGACACTGCAAAGGTAGATAATCTACTTCTGATGTGAATTTCAGTCAAAAAATCCCCATGCTGCAGCTCATATGCTTCAGCCCATACCAAGAAATAACACAGTCCAAAGCTTTCCCTCTAACCATGCTGTAAACTTCATGCAAAGTTTTCACCTGAGCACAAATTTGCATCTAAACCAGTCTTATACAAGGGAAGTTTCAACTAAGCACAGTTTAAGGGCCACAGCTTATCATCAACCCTTTCTACCCACTGCTGCTTTTTTATTCCTGGGATAGCAGTAGCCACAGTCAATAAAGCTGCTCTTTTTCCTACTTTATGGACACGTGAGTGCTGGACAAGCCTTACTAATTCCATTACTTTCCTTAGCACCCACACTCAAGAGCAGGACGTGCAATCTCAGACTGTGTCTTGCTACCACGAAACTTTTATCTTAAGCCCTTTTACATGTTCTCTACTACTTGCTTAACTTGTTTGATCCTTTTTTTTTTTTTTTTTTTCTTTCCTGAACAGTTGAGCTCCTCTTATTTGCCTACTTTTCTCTAAGGCTAAATATGGTTTTCAATAATCTCTCCTGTAAACTGATGTCAGTGGTCATACAAATTATTTTCTTTGGCTCTAATTAGTCAATCTATTATGTTTCCAGAGTTACATAAGGAGGGAAGAGATCTCAGCTTGGTGACTTACACATCTATTCATGCTGAGAACGTGGGATAAGGCAGGCAAGTCTTGTTTATCAGGGACAGCACTCTAAATTCTAGACAAGATGTCAAATAATTTATCTCATAAACCTACCAAACTTCTTTTAAAAACCTTGGGGAAGCAGTTCTTCCCACTGGCCTAATGGTTGAAAACCTTTTTCTAATTTCTATCTTTTGCTTGTTAACAGCCAGCTTAGACCTTTTGTTCACTTGTCATCATTGTTCTTTTTCTTAATGTGTTTTTTATCCCTCTGTAGCATTTACACTCCTGATGTGTGTATAGACAGCAATCATCCCTGCTCAGCCTTAATAATGCTAATCTAAAGAGAGCATGTGCCTTTAATCTCTGTTTATAAGATAAGGCTCTCCATTCTCTCAGCTACTCTGGTAGCCTTTCTCTGTATCCTTTCCAATTCTAATTTGTCTTTCTTGAGTATAGCTGATCAGAAAAGCACACAGACCTCCACATACCTTACGGAGAGGCATTAATGCTTCTCCTTCTTTATTGGAAATTTCTCTCCTAGAACAAACCAGAAACACCACGGCAGTCTCAAAAGAGGACCCCTGGTGTCCCACTGCCATTCTGTAGGGAATAGCACACTTGGATCCTTGTTCTCCTTGGGCAAGAACTTTTTTTACTTCATTTCCTATTATGGTATGAAGCTTGTTTGGGATCACTAGTGTTGAATAAGTCCTATCAGCTCTTCTGTTTCTCTGTTTCTCAGGACTATTCCAGGCAATAGACTCAACTTGGTTCTCATCTTTTTTACTGGCAGTAACAGGAAAACAATATGCCAGTTTCACTTTTTTCACTCCTACCTCCTCGGTCAACTCAGTATGAGGACTTGGTCCTTACTTCTTCCTCTTCCATACAGTTGTCAGAAAATGCAGTATTTCTGCAAACCTAAAATCTTAAATGCTGCCGGATATTTCGCTTCTGTTTCACTTATGTGCTAAGCGTGCTCTCACTAAACTGACCAGTCTCTTCCAGAACTCCAGCAGCATCCCAATGCAAAAAATCAAGCCTTAGCTGCCCTTTCCTAGCTCTTCATTCTGCCATTTGTGGCACCCACCCCCCTCCCCAAATTCCTTGCTCACAGCTACAAAAGGTCACAGTCCTGGCTGACCCAGGGACACACAGCAACATGGAACAACTCCCCCAAAATGTTCTGGTGCACATATAAAGGCACTTCCTTTCAAGCCTCAACCTGCACTTTAGGAGACCAGGGAAAGTTCCTTTGCTGCAACTGTTGTTTGCGGCAGACTCTCCTCAGCACACTCCAGCCCTAGAGGACAGAATTTTTCCCCAGTATTTTCACTCCTGCTGCCTTGAACAACTTCCAAACCAATCATTATGCCATACATCAAAAAGCTTTTCATCTGAAGTTCTGACAAATTTCTGCAGAAAGGTTGGGGTTTTATTCATTTAATAGACACCAGGGAAGACCAACTCCAGTTTTAAAAAATCTTTGAGTGGCCTAAATGAAGTTATTTTTTCCCTGCTTTAGCCTTAAAACCAAAATAGCATTATTTTCTTAATAGCTTAACCCAGCTTGTTTTCTTTCACAAGCAGCAGCACTTTAAGTAGAGCCCACACTGTAATATAATTTACTTGGAGAGAACAGATGGAAGTGGAGAGACGATCAAGGCTGAGTAGTATGCTTTGGCTTTCTATGTGCATTCATCTGTGTTATTTTTTTATTTTTGACAATGCAATACTAAAACTGTTGGTATTTTTTCAGATGGAAAGTACAAAGTTAAAAAGGTAACACTGTGCTCAGCAAACAGATCAGTTATAAACTAAATTGTTCCACGCGGTGAAAGCAATTTGTGAGGAAAATGGGGAGAAAAAAATTACACATTTTGCCCAAGCCTCTGGTTTAAAAAGTGACTTGGTTAGTCCTCTAGCATATATAGAGTTGTCTGAAGACCACTCTTCTTCCATCAGCTGCCAACAGCTCCCAAGAGCTACACAACAGAAAGGGAGAAGCACAGTGCGATCCCAGCCCCACCAGCAGGTAAATGATGTGGCTCATCCAATGATTATCCTAGTTAATACTATTCACTGACTTTTCAGAAGGATCATATTGAAAGGAAAGTAAGTATTTTGGTGCAGAAATCACTACAACAAATTTCTTCCTCTATTCTTGCTTCATTTCTAGATTGGTTATAGAGATGAAGAAAGGTATGTCTGTGCGTAATGTTGGATGTCTGTCAAATATATGTCCAAACTGTGAACCTTTTTAAGTCTGTGTAAACCTAGAGTGCATCTGTGAGAGTATCCACCCAGATTCTCCAGCTTTCTTTTATTTTTTTTCCCTTAAAAAAAAAAAAAAAGAAAAAATTTAAAAAAGGAAAACTAGCATGAGACCGTGGCACCAGGATTGAAAAGGTGTACTTGGTTGTTATAGTAACTCAATTTTTGCAAAGCTCTCATTGTGACAAAGTAGAGGTCTTTTGCATTAACAGAAGATCTTTTAAGAAAAGATGTAAAATTATGTGTGCAAGATATATAATTTGAGAAGTTACAAAAAAGCTTCCCTTTGTCTTTCTAATCAAATTAAGGCAGAAGACACTTTCTGAGTCAGTGATAAAAGCAACAAAGACATTAGCCTAAAAACTTTTCCTAAGTTCCCTGTAGGTATAAATGGAGGAAAGAAAGATTTCTGCTGGCTTCTGAGCAACAGATGTAGTTTAGCTTCTGGGGGCGTTACAGTCTCACACACATTCAGATTCCACATTCTGCCAAGTTCACTGTCGTGTTGACTTCTTCTTAATAGACAGGGTGGTGGGGGGAGAATTAAGCATTTTATCAAAAAGACTGATAACAAGGTCTCTTTAGTTGACTTCCAAACGTCCTTTTTAAGGGATCACATGCTTCTTTCCCCACTCCATATTTTCTTCCTGGAAAGGGGAGATTTAATACACCTAGGTAGACATGAGCATGTGTGAAAGCCTTGTCAACTGCTAACAAAGTGTCTTCATGCAGACATTAATTTGTACAGTGTACTTGCTTTTTTGGGGAAGATAAGAGTTTCACACGTCCTGCTTATTTTTCTTTGACCTTTGAGGGCTAATTCAACATGTATACTTGATTAATTTCATTATCCTATCCAATCTGCACAAAGTGCTCTGTTTGAGCATCTGTAATTAGCCATCATTTCATTGCTCTATTCCTGTAGTCTGTCTGTAATGAGATACATAATGCTTTGCTAATGTGCTAGAAATTTTATGGGGTTTTTTAACTGTCAATTTGATTTGCTGTTACTGTATGTTCTTTTCGTTAATTGATCCATTCTCTGTCTCTCAACACCCAAGAAATTAAACCTTTCAAAGCAGCATCCTTCTCTACCACATCTAGCTAATATATAAAATTTATATATGGCACCACTATAGAATACATATGCACAAACACACACATAGCATATGTCTAATAAGCAATTTCCTCTCAGTATGCTTCCCTGATGCCGTATTTGGGTGTTAAATTCAAGTAAAATTCCATAGGCCAACCGTTATTCTCCAATTCAGATTTGCATGCTTATTATACAATCAACGGAGTGGGCAGTCAACACCCAGTCTCCCACCTTATCCTTACAAAACATGTTCTGCTTCTGGGACGTACATCTCGGATTTGCAGTCAGTTGCACATATAGAAGCCAACAGACAAGGAATGTGAATTTGTCTCTAGTGGCTAAGGCAGATTTCTCTTACATGAGCTGCAGAAGCAAATGTCTCCAGTTTGGCAGGAGAAAGAACTCCGTTTTGATCTGCTCAGCAGACACTGTGCAGCAGAACCGTGTGTCCTAGTCCAGTCCTCCACGTTGAGGCTGGGATGAAAACCCTGATGGAGAACTGTGTACGGTAGCGATGTATTTTCTACAGCCTGATCATAGGTAGGGATGATAGTCCTCTTTTTCACAGCTTAACAAGAATCTTTCCTGAAACATGACTTTCTTAAGCCTTTCGGAAGAAAATGACATGGATATCACCGTTACTGCACCTACATCATGATTAAGGAATCTCCACAACAATCCTTAAGCTCATAGTATTAGGATCAAATGACAATCCCCTCACCAGTGTAAGGAGCACATATGCAAATAAATGGCCAATTTATTTTTTCAAACCTTCTCTAGCAAAAGCCTGTTCCTTCTACAGATCTATGTTCTCACAAAAGCCAGACAGATAAAGCAATCTTTAGCAAAATGATTTGCCCAAGACTCTATACAAAGTCTAACATAACACTAGGAAAAAGAAATGAGGCCTCCTGATTCACAGGCTTATGGCGCAGTCCACAGATCATGTAAGTAAATTTATTTTGCATGTGCTTGGGAATAAATATTAATTCATGCAGAAGGTTATTGTGACCTTCTGAAAAATACCATAATTTGTGACAAGGACAGTAAAGGGACTTAATGAAAGAGACTGTAAATAAGTCTCCACTCCTCAGAAATAACGACTAAACAATCACAAGATTGATTTTACAGTTCGATGTTTAAACAAAATGACTCATGCTCAAAAAATAAATTCTTTGTTTAATTCTTAATGAGCTCCACGCAAGATGAACCACACTGTACAAGCTTTCTTGCATCAAACTCTGCTGCATTTACAACACAAGTGCTCTAGCTTTCCTCAGGATTAAAACAGGCATTGTTTCCTGATCGAAGATTGAATCTCTGCAGCACTGAATACACCTGTGGTCTCCAAGGAGTGAAAGCTTTGCTTCAGCTTAGCCACCTGTAAGATGGTCATAATGTTACTGATTTATTCATATCTCTGAAAGCGCTAGGATTAGCTGCCTAGGGATGCTAAGTGCTAGACTGTTTCCCTACAAGCAATCCAGCAGTAAATTTGGAAGTACTTGTTTTGCTTTAGAGAAATCTATGTTTAATTACCTCTCATTTTGCTAGAACTTATTTTCAGGAGAACTGAATGAAATTTCTCTCTACTTCTTTCTGCTTCTAATGTAATAAACTTTTCAATAAAGAGTTCATTTAAATGACAATTCTAGAGGAGCAGCACAGATTAATGGTTCCTATGTTCCTTCTGCTGGCAGTGAGAATTTACACATAGATTATACATACACGTAACTCTGTGCCTAGTCATAGGATCTTGTGAAAGCGTTTCCTTGTTATGCTAAATCTCTATGATAGATAAACGTGTTTCTCCTCGATACTGCTCAGAAACTAGATAACACAGGAAGGCTTTTCAAGTAAGAAAGGAAGGAAGGAAGTGGGAGAAGGGAACAACAGAAAGACTATGGACCCTGACGGAAAAGGTGTGAATCACCACAAATCACAAAGATATTTAGAAACCAGCGTTTACATTTGCAACTACCTGTCCACCATACAAATTTATTACTTAAACTACAAAAATAGGTCAAACTGTAGGAATTTAGACAATGCCAATTTTTCTCTTCTATTTTAAAATATTTTATCTGATCTGTTTTTACTTTTCATACGTGGCATGTATCTATCTTTGGGTTTTCCTTGTGCTTCTCTGTCTTTCTAGTCTGTTAACCTGCTGTGTATGCTCTCCAGTCTCTGCTTTAGTTATTACTTAGTTCCTTTTCTTGCTTCTTTTTTGTGACCCTGCACCTACGCTCCTTTTCCCATACAGTTTCCAAAATGCAAATCTTCATCCTCAGATTGCGTTTGAAAGAGTGCAAAATAAGTTGCTCATCTCTGTCACCGCCTTGAGATCTTTGAGACAGCTGAAGGCAGTGTTTCAGAAAATAGCACAGCTTCAGTTCAGTGATAGCACCCTTTTGGCTAGTCTACATAAATATCTCAATCCCTAAGAAAAGACCGTGCTTCACTTTCAGGTCTGAATATCCACCTCGTGTTGTTTGTCACTCCAAGGCAGCATTAGTGCTGGTTTACATCGTGCAGAAGGAGAATCTGTGCCCGTCTCTGACATCCGGAACACCTGCTCCCACCACACCACGCACTCGCTTTTCTGGTGCAGCTGGCTGCAGAGGAGGAACCTACGCTAGCTCCTATCGCTACCAGGCTCTTTAGCTAAGCTTAAGACCCACACGCTTTCCTCCCCTAATCTGAATCCCATTCCCTCACCAAAATGCTGTGTCTTTTGCATTTAAGCACGTTGGCTGTATTACAGTTCCAGCCTGGTTTTGTGTGTGACAGAAAAATCTGCTTTCATGATTTGCCTGGTTCTCCCTTTGTTTTCCTCTGGGCTGTAAATAAGCAGTGCAAATGGTACATCTCTCTGACCTGTTTGTCCCTGTCCCATGCCAGGTACAGGAGGAAAAGAGTGGGAGGAAATAGAGAGAATCCATTCACAAGGTAAGACAGGCCAACTGAGAAACCTGGCATAGAGGATGGCGCATTTTTGTGCAGCTGGTGTCTTCAGGAACTAGATAAGGACAAATGTTTTCTTTTGTCAATCCCTGCAAATGTGATTTCACTGTCAGGAGCGAGCTGTTCTCTTTGGCACATTAAGAACTGAAAAACAGGAGAAACGCTAGCAGAGGGTAAAGCATCCAGGAAGGGGGGAGGAGAACATTAGCTCAGCTCTTTACTACATGACATATCAAAAAGACAGACCAAAGAAGATATTGTTATTGCCATCTCACAAGTGAAACCCATTTGTGACCATGTGAGAAACGTATTCAGAAGTTTTTTTTAGGAAGAACTGTAGGGATGCCAACTCAGTTGTGACTGGGCATATGGCGTGACTTCCCGGAGGCTAAGATTTCTGCTACCAGTCCACCAGAAACTAACAGGCAAATGTGAAGAGGTGAGGATAGAAAGCAAATGCATTTGTGTAGCTATATGCTGAATAGCAAGGACTGGCAGAGAGATACTTTACAAATGGAGGCATTCATGATCTTGAAATACATGATCTGGGAATATGCAACTTCTATTGGGGTCCTGATGGTACTATACCTAGTGAAGGCAGGAGATAGGTACACAGCTCTTCTGATAGCAGAGCCTACATCTCCTAAAAGGACTTTTTAAACCTAGTCCTTGAGGCTGGTTTGAATACCTCTGCCTGTTGCATTACATCAGCACTGGGCAGCACTCCTTGACTGCCTCCCTTCCCTTAAAATTGAATTCTACATTGGTCAGATTGCCCACCTGTAAAAAAAAAAAAAATAAAATAAAAAAAAAAATTGTCCCTTTGATAATTTTGGGAATGTTCTGTTTAACACCAAATAAAATAATCTGTCAGACCTGGTGGTTAGAAGCAATGATGATCAGGTCATTGTCCAAGAGGAAAAGATACATTATTAGCTGGAGGTAACCAAATTTTTTTATTTGCATAAGTGAGATCAGCAAATGTTAAGCAAGTTCATCCAGTATTAAGCAGTAGAGGCCCAAGTGTTTTGCATAGTAGCGCTAATTTTCTGTTTGTCCTGATAGCCAAGAGAGCTGAAAAATCAATGTGTTTCATGTCAGTTGTCGCTGTATGCCATAATGCAGGTGTTATGCAAGATGAGTTTCAGACACAAATTCTATGAACCTTCCCTCTTGAAGCTTACGGCAATTAGCTAACACCTGGGGAGTTAGCATTGAAGTTACAGTAACTGTAGAAGTTGAGAAGTAAAGGAGTGAGTCCCCTCCAGTAAATCCTTTCAACCTCCAGATTCTGCTAACTGATCCATGACAAGCTAGAAAGGCTTTAGAGTTATTATCATTCTCCTTCATTCATAAAAACACTCCCAAAGGTGGTGTATATTACCCTAAAATGCATGAGATTTTATAAAGTATGCCCATACTTACAACAAAGCTTCCAATGAGGAAATATATTGGTCCTTTCCTCCCTGTGGCATACCAATTTCTCAGGTCTATCAACTGCTCAGCTGTTCCGTAAGGCAAATAAATGTCTGCTGTTGGGGACTCAGGTCCACTGATGTTTTTCATTTGTGAGCTAAGACAGATTTGAAGCCTGAGTTTGGCTTGATTTCCCTGATGGATGATGCAGTGTCAATGCCCCAAAACAAGTTTCAGAAAATTCTATATCAGGTTCAACAAATCAGTATTTCCCATATTGATACACCAGCATTTCAAGCTGTGCAGCAAAATCAAGGTTGTATGTGGAGACAAAAACAAAACAAAACAAAAAACAACCACAAAACAAACCAAAACACCACACCTGCTCCCTAATACCTGTAAAATGAGCAAAAAGCCAGTATATCTGTAGCTGTTTTGCTCATTTCTTGACTGACTGCTATTTGTTGTTAAAAAGCAACACACAGAGGATTAGTGAAAGCAATTTGCTGATCATGCAGGCATCGTATATTGAGTGCTGTTCTCCATCAGTGGACTAGCAGAACATGAACAACAGCCACACACTACTGACTGCTGTATACAAAGCAAAATTGACTTTCACACTCATGCAAGAGTAATGACCAGAAATTGGAGGAAATGATCAACTATTATTCATACTTTTGCTAGTTAAAGGGAGGCCATTGTATTAATCTTTTCTTATACTAGCTAAGCTAAGCAATGTTTACACAAGCCATGAGAGACTGTGCTCCGCGATATGAGCTAGCTGCTGATGAGATTCAGAAGAAAAGTTCTACAGAGGCGCTCATCCTTAATTGACTGTGAAAACATTTCTTGCACCTTTCACACAAGCATCTATCTCTACGCACCCTAAAACGACCTTAAGTCTCTCTCACTATAGCAAATAAAAGCTACCGATAGGTTCTTATTTTTCTTATTCCGAGTGATTCAGTGAGGATGTAGACTGAAAATATCAAAAGCATCTTTGTGTGCTTCCGTGCCAGTCCATCAATTTGATGGGTTCGTACCCAACTGTCAGTGCCCCGCATGTTTTTTCTGACAGCTGATTCTTTCCTCATAACTGACAGATCTCACAACAGACCATACAGAAGTGTTTGTAGAATCGTGCTGGCCCGAGAAAAAAACAGTCTCATGTGACTTTCATTTGCAGTTGTTAAATCAGCTCTAAAATGCTCCATCAAGTTTCACAGTTAAGGTCTAGGAAAACAAGATGCCGCTGCTGAAGGTGTAACCCACCAACATGAAGAACAGGGGTGATAAGAGATGTCGAGTAAATGCGCCCATAACAGACTTCTAAGCAGATATGCCTACCTACTGTTGCAAACCTGTTTATCTGCTGAAAATAAACAATGACACTTATCTACGCAAATTGCATGTGCCCTCCAGATAAGCGAAAAGGTATTTTATTCATCAGGCCTACAGAAGTTGATGGTGGAAAACCTATTCCTTCCTTGTACTCCCATCTTGTGTTCCCTTTCCTCGTCCTCTCTCAAGCACAAGGCTTCCCAGAACCAGTTTTGTCTTGCACTGTGTAGGAAAAAGTGAAAATTTGTCTCTAAATAACCTCCAACACACTTTGTTATGTCTTTTCTTCACTTCAATTTTTTTTTTTCCCCTCACTGCCCCTTCATCTCTTTCAGCCCTTACTGGCTTTACTCTTTTTTACCCCACCCTCTACATTGCTCAGACATTTTTTTCCATCTCCCATATTCCCAAACACCCGAATCTAACTCTCCTTCACTCTCCCATGGACTCCCATCCCCGGCTATCATTTGCCTAGCAAAGGAGATAGTAGCTACCCTTTCTTGATGCTGTGTTTTCCTCTTGGAGATTTTCTGCATTTTTTCCTGTTTCCCAGTTCCTGCGCTGCACACCCATCCCTGTAGTCAGTTCCAGAGTTGGGGAAGCCCAAGGGGAGAAGAAGGGTGGATAACAGCAGGAGAAGAGGCTGATTGCAGGCCTGTCTTCAGTGCGCACAATAAATACCTAAGAAATCAGTCACTGATAGACCCAGGATGGAGATATTACACAAGTCAGACAAAAGGCTTAAGAGTGCTTAATCCTCAGCTTAAAGGTCAGGCAGGTTAACTTCACAGTTTTATCAAGCAGGTACCAGCCTGAAAGCTCATTTAGCCAGTGAAAGCTATCTCCTCTGATAAGCGCAAGAAGTTTTGTTTTAGACAGGGACACCTTTGCAAAATCAAAGCTACACTTCCCATCAAAAAGCCACAAAACCTCCATAAACAAACATGAGTGTTGTGGCACAAAAAATGTCACCCAAAGGTTGTTTAGGAGAGAACAGGACACAAGGGAGAAATTGTTATCGCAGATATCTGCAGGAAACAGGCATGACACCTGCAGCTACTTGATGGAAGCTCAGTATCAGATATATCCTCCTATATCCATTTCATACTAGCTGCTTTTGAAATCAGATGGGCTTTTAGAGGATTCAGCCTTAATATCACTACTAGTTTAAGACCATGAAATGGAGAAGCCAAACCAGGACTGAAGCCAAAGCCTCTATTTTTTTCTGTCTCTACTATCAGGTTTTGTTTTGTTTTTAATTTCCGTTGGATATTCAGCTTAAGTTCTTATGCAAACAAAATAATAAACTGCTCATTTGTTTTATCTTGACATTTCCCCTTAGCAAAGGACGTAGTTTTGTCTATCCTGAGTACAGAAAACACTATAGAAAAAGCAAATGTTACTTTGCAAGTAAACATTACATATACAGAACTGAACAACTTTCGTCATTCATTCAGGTGACACAGAGCCACATTCGAATGCCTTTAGTCTGATTTAATGTCACCTTATTTCACAACAACTCCCATTTGCTTTAACACGATTATTCAACTAGAGCCTGACTCTACATATGCTGAAATCACAGCCAATGGTTGCATTCACTTCACATTTTTAATCAGCCCAGGTCAAAACAGCATCCAGTATAAGCAGGAGTATCAGAATTTGGCCTGTAATGAGAGTGTTACGGAAGCTATCTCCTCCCTAGCTTCACATTGTTGAAGGTGCCTGGCTGATGTACAGGATGAAGTGTATTCAACAGCCTTAGACATTTAGGGTGAAACCAATCATTAAATTAAGGACAGGAAGGCGTGTTTTCTTCCTTGTTCGTGTTGGCAAGAAACCAGCAGAGGTTGGAGAAGTTATTTGCTTTCCTCTGTATTACGACATACTCTCTACTTTTAGGGAGCACACCTAGTGGCATTGCAGGGATCTACCGTACTGATGACACTCACTGCCTTTCTTCTTTCTTTCCTGTGGTGTGTGGCAGTTTTGAGGTCTTTTTTTATTTTTTTTTTTACTTTTGGTCTTGACTGAGTCTTGTGGCTAGTAGGCTGAATTTTGGAGGTCATCGGGTACAGTCACACGTAAAATTCCTAATAATTTTGGAACTGGAAGAGCAAGGAATTAGAACCAGACACAACTGGTATTTCTTAGTCCTCTTATACCTATGTCCACTGTATGCAGCACTGCAGAACAGAGTGGAGTCATTTGAGATGTTGCAATTTTAAGTAGTTTTGGACCCTGTATTTTGCTGGATTTTATCAGAAGAGCTTCTTTCCCGTTGTATTCCGTTTAACTGACAAAATGAAGCCATGGTTAAAAAATAAATCATCTCCAGCCGTCAGGAACACTGTTATGCACACTCACATCTTGACAGTTTTTCACAGCTTTCCAGTGTAGGAGGAGAGCACTTGCCACTAGAGCTGTAAATATAGTTTTTAGAGAAGGTTCCTGCTACTTTCTGGCCTACATGCACTTGAGAAACAAAATAAAGTATGCACATACTGAATTTATGAACGGGACATTGTACAAATATGAAACAAGCAAATTAGAGCTCAGAAATCACAGAAAATTAGAACCCAATCTAAGCAAATAAAAAAAAAAAAAAAGAAGAGGCAGAGACATATTCAATATAGAGAGCTGTTTAAAGCAAAGATAATGGCTTTGCAAGGAGGTTTTAATTCAAGAGGATAATGAAAAAGAAAACAAAGAGGTAATAATCATCTATCCATCTTAGCACAAATAGCTGTTTTGTACTCTGTATGAAGATTTCAGCTGTGACATCATTTGCCAAACATATAATATTCCTACTATTAATATGCATTCGCTTGCAATGAGGAATAAGACACAAAGTATAAATTAGAATATACTAAAAAAAAAACCAAAAACCAAAAAAAACCCCCACCAACCCACACAGACAACTCCTACTTGAGTCTTCAAGACCAGCAACAAAATTCCAATGAGCTACTTATGAAAGAGACAGCAAAAGGTGATAGAAAAGTCAAACACAACTTCTTTTACATTAGGTGCTCCAGACACATAGCACCAATGCAAGCTGCCAGTCCAAGCGTAGGTAGAGGGGACAATGCAAACCACATCACATCTATCTCAGGGACATGCACCAGTGTTTTCTTCAACATCATATCCTTAACAATTTGTTTATACAACAGTAAGACGGAAGAGTGGAGGCACCTTTTGCAACACTAGCTTTGGGAAAATGAAGATTTTGTAAATTCAATGAGATTACTGATGCACCCTCTAATACTCATTAAACAGCTATCTTTGCTGAGGCTGGCAACATTCTATTCAACACCTCAGAGGCCAAATACCTTGTAGCAGACCAGTTGTACCCAACCCAATTCTGCTAAAATAAGTAGCCTTCACTCACATTTCCCACTATATACATGCTAGCCCTTAAGAAGACTTGTGTCTGTGACTTAATGTCTATGTGTGACCTAATGTTATCCATGTTAATGTTTCTGAGGAAAAAAACCACAAAATTACTGAAATCTGAAGCCCAAGTTCAACAAGTCCTCAGTTGTGGAGTTAAAATGAACCTTCTCTTTTGTGCCAGGCACACTCCTGACTGTAGGTTTTGGTACCAGTCTTCATTCAAATCTTGATACTCAAGCAGTTTAAAAAAGAATCAGTGATGTTTAAGACATCATGACGGTGTCATTCTCTTCAATCATGCTATTTCCTCTTGAGAACAAAGTGACACTGAGAGTCACTAGAGCCATGTGGGTTGTGATAGCAGTGAAAATCCCTCTCCTTGATTCCATCCCAAGAGGTATCAAAAGAAATTGTTCACTGCATGAAAACTTGTAGATGAGGTTCTTAGGGATATGGTTTAGTGACAGTGTTAGGTTAACAGTTGGACTTGAAGATCTTGAGGGTCTCTTCCAACCAAAATTATTCTATGATTCTATATTGTGGGCATAATCTGCTATTACTTTTCCAGCAATGCTGCAGTATTGTGTAGTGGAAATGCTGAACAGTGTTGCTATCACAACCTCTAGTGCTATGGAGGCTTGCTGCTTTTTTCTTAGAGTTCTTGAAATATCACACGAAAATATATGGATGGCTATTTAGGGTCACCCCAAAGGTTCACCTGAGCTGTGGGACCTGTTCTCAGATGGTTGCCTGAAGAAGAGGATTAGAGATATAGAGCTGTAAAACACAGCAAGCAGCAGGGTGATCCTTCCCCTGGCATATCCTCCCACATCCTAGTTTTTTCAAGTGAAGATAGATTTTGAATGGGTGTTTAAAACAGCTAGATTTCACAGTTATGAAATCCCACGTGTGCTGTTTTGACAATCCAGTTTGCAACCTCTGGTCTAACCCCAGCGTGGGTAAGAAATGTGACACAAGTGATTTCACACTGCACATTTTCTCAGTGAATCAGTACATGTATTTAGAACAAGAATTTTTTGATCCTTGAAGCTATAATACTATGAGCAGGATACTTAGCACCCACATGTAATACATTGCCCATCCTCGGCTCATGTATCTTGCGATATTCACATAAGACAGTATCTTTTTACACATCCATATATTAACTCTGTTTTGAAAGGGAGGATTTATGGTCTTATTTGTTTTTACCAATAAGGGAAGAAAATAAGTCCCACGTAAGCCTTCCTCACTGCTTCAGTAGGATTGCTCTTACAGATCTCCATGTGGGTCTGCTACTTACTGAGATAAAAAACAACATTCTCCAGATGACAGGGCCTCAAAGGCAGCATTGGCCAGTGGGAAGCAGATTAAATCGGAGTTCAGGATAGCTGTGGCTTCACTCTGGCTCTGCTGTTTGCCTCCTGGGTGACCAAGGTTGAGTCATTTTGCCATGTCTCAGTGAGTGGATGTATAACACAAGGAAAAGGGAGGCAAATCCTTCTTGTGAAGCCTTTTCTGCTTTCTGCATTCAGAAGCAAAGGATTTGCTGTCATACTCTCCTATTTGTTATTCCGAGGCTTATCAAGACCCCTAAGATATACAGCAGGACCAGATGAGAAATATGACCACAAAGGGATACAGACCACCTGCCAAGTAGTCATCATCTGGATTCTGATGATACGTAGGTGCCAATCCAGATGAATAATAGTGCACATGATGAAAAATTAGCACAAGAAGAAATCTGGAAAAGCAGAGTAAGCATATGAACTTAGCATGCTCAGCATAACCTCACAGTGTTTTGATGAAGATAAAAAGATCTGGGTTTTTTTTAATAAATGTATCATATTCACATGCTCATGTAATTTATGGGATTTTAGCTGCAGTATTTTTTATTGGTTCAAATGTATAAACTGGAAAACTAATCTGGAAAAATTTAATCATTTCAACTAATCATCATGATGATTTTATGTCATTCAAAGTTCCTGCCTCCAATGCCAAGACTTCAAAAGATTATTTCTCGCCTCTGGTTACAGAGCATTAATAGATATCCAGCTAATGCAAGCAGTGGGGGGAAAAAGGCAAAATATGCACACAAAATGGTGAGAAATTAAATGTTTACACAAATTGTTCTGGACCAGCAAATTACTATATACATTCTGCGAGAATTTGGGATATCGATGTGAACTGGAGTAAACCCTGAAATTATGTATTTAGCCAGCCAGAAGAAAACGAAGCGTTTGAGAAACAGACTGGGAGATGCTCACATCTCCTATATTTTCACAATATGCGATTGAACATACCGTAACAGCCAAAATACTGTGACTTCACTAATTAGCTGCCTTTCAGTAGCATGGTGTTTAATCAGAACACCAGCCTTAGAAGTTTCTCCCAGCCTCACAGCAAAGATGTTTCAGAAAAAGCTGTAGTGAGATTTGCCATTAAAAGTGCCTTTCTTAATTCATCTCATTAGAAGTATAAATGGAAGAGATAACTAGTTCACCGTCTACTCTTTCCTGCCTTATTTGCCACGTTCTGGTCCATGCATTCTCTGGGGAGCCACACTGGCTTAATTTAATCGTACATAGGAGGGATAAAGAACTCAGGTTTCAGTGAGACCTCAGGTGGTGAGAAGTAACATCAGTGGCCTAGGCTAAGCCAGGAGCCGAGATATCAGAAATTGCTATGGAGTCCATCTGTCTCAACAGAGCTCAACAAAGCCTGCTCAGCTTGTGCTCCTCTAGTGTGAGGGACAGCACTTTGGCAAGGAAAACATCAGGTTCTCATGTGGAGACAGCAGTAAATAAACCTGAAAACCAGCATCAGGTAGGGACCAGCAGGAAAGCTGCCAGGAAAGAAAAAAAAATAACCCTTCATCTTCAGGAAGCTTCAAGTTTCCCCATGCTCTCAAATGGCGATGCAGCCCCGTAGACTGTTTGTTTTCCAGCATCACTACTTCAAAGTCCCACAGCAAAAATCTGAGTCAGAGCTGCCCTGAAAATGAGAGCAAGCTGGGCAATGTCCAGAGTCTGGCACCACGAAATATGTTTCTGTCTTATGTTCTCTACCATAGGAACCGACAGCTGCTGCGGACTGAGGCACGGCACGGGCTGACAACGAACCATGCTAGTTACAGAGCAACAAGGCAGGTAATACAATAAAATTTTATACTTTTGAAGCCAGTTATGTTACTGCCATCTCTTTAAGTAGAGTGCAGAAGCTTTGCTAATAGGGATGTTTCGAGCTGGGTTTTTTGGAAATGACTCTGCTTTGACTCATATTATATACACCAGATTTCCTTTTATGCTACTCAGAATATTCCCCTCACGTCCAAAAACTTCCACAGATTATCTCTTGCCTTTGGATGTGGAGTATGATTGGTTGCCCAATTAACACAAGTAGTGGAAAAGACCCAAATCCATGAAGTGGAACAATTACTAGAAAAAGATATCTGAGGATCCCAAAAGGCTTTGGGGAGAGTTGTGGGAAGCAGAAAACTCAAACACCATGCATGATGGTGTGAACGGCCTGTGGGAAGTAATTTCTTCAGTAAGTCAGTGTTGCCGGTTTTCTCTCATTATACAGTATTTGGCATGACTTCCTACTCTGAGTGCCTCTGAAACAGAAAACCTCAGATATGAACAGGGATTAGCTGAAATACCCTACCAGAAACCCAGCATGCTTTATGCTGTGTTGAGCTCTGGAGAGCTGTAGTTGTTACTATACCCACACAGAAAGCAAGGCTGAGGCTCCATGCTGCGGGAAGAAGGGAAAAGGAGGGAATCGGTGAGTAAGGAAGAGGTAGACGGCAATGCCACAGCATTTAAGGAGAAGTGCCTGGCAGCATTGCTCCTCCGCAGGGCCTCACTATGGTCTGCATGGGCGTCAGCTCTCAGCGAGCATCCTCCCGATGTTCTTAACCATAGGGGGAATCTGAGAAGGAGGAGGATGCAACCTCTGTGGAGAACCCAGAGGAGTAAAGCTCTTTTTTCTCTCCTGCAGAGAGAGACTGCAAGTTAAAGTGCCAGTGTTGGCAATGCTAAGTGTTAATGAAGCTTCTAGTTCAAGTAAAGAAGTAAAAAGTGACTTGGAAAAATCATCCCGCTTAAGGAGATGCAGTTTCAACCATCTGAGTCAGAACACTGTTTGTCTTAGCATCTATAGACTTAAAATCATGACCCTCTCCCAAGCAGTGTTTCTCTGTTCTCTGCTTTCTAGCCTTCTCCCTGGTGAAAGGGAAGCCAGTAAATGTGATATTTTTAGATTTCAATAAAGTCTTCAATACTGTCTCTCACAGTATCCTCCTGAACAAAACATCTAGCATACAGCTGGATAAACACACAATGCAGTGGGTGAGCAATTGGCTGATGGGCCGGGCTCAAGGTTTCTAGTAAATGGGGTTGTGTCAGGCTGGTGACCAGTCACTTGCGGGATTCCACAGGGATCCATCTTATGGCTAGCACTCTTCAATGTCTTCATTAATGACTTGAATGCAGGACTTGAGGGAATTCTAAGTTTGCTGATAACACTAAATTGGGAGGAGCTGTCAACACTCTCAAGTGCAGAAAGGCCTGGCAGCGGGATCTGGGCAAATTCGAGAACTGGGCAATCACCAACCGCATGAAGTTCAACAAGGGCAAGTGCCAGATTTTACACCTGGGACACAGCAACCCTGGCTGTACATACAGGCTGGGGGATGAGATGCTGGAAAGCAGCTCTGTGGAGAGGGATCTGGAGGTTCTGGTCGATGGCAAGTTGAACACGAGCCAACAGTGTGTCCTGGCAGCCCAGAGGGGCAACCGTGTAACCGTGTCCTGGGTGCACCAAGCACAGCATTGCCAGCCGGGCCAAGGACGTGATTGTCCCGCTCTGCTCTGCACTGGTGCAGCCTCACCTGGAGCGCTGTGTGCAGTTCTGGGCAACACAGGATAAAAAAGACATAAAGCTGTTGGAGAGTGTCCAGAAGAGGGCTACGAAGTTGGTGAAGGGTGTGGCTGAAGTCACTGGGTTTGTTCAGCCTGGAGAAGAGGACACGGGAGACCTCATTGCAACTACAGCTTCCTCACAAGAGGAGGAGGAGAGGCAGGCGCTGATCTCTCTGGCGACCAACAATAGAACCCAAGGGAATGGCAGGAAGATGCGCCAGGGGAAGTTTATGTTGAACATTAGGAAAAGGTTGTTCACCCAGAGGGTGGTGGAGCACTGGAACAGGGTCCTTAGGGAAGTAGTCATGGCCTCAAGCCTAGTAGTATTCAGAAGAGACTGGACAATGCCCTCAGACACATGGTGTGAATGTTGGGGTTGTCCTGTGCAGGGACAGGAGTTGGACTCAATTACTCTTGTGGGTCCCTTCCAACTCAGGACATTCTATGATTCTGTGAAAGAATGACATCAGCTAGCTCAGCTCTGCTACAAGCAGGCAGCCCATCCTCTTTGCTCTCTCTCCTGACACCCTCCAGCAGCCCTCTGGAAGCCCTTTGGCCCCTTTGCCTCGAGTGATGCTCAGTCTCCTCGCTGCCTCCTGCACCCCCAAGCCTGCGCTGCAGCAAACCCGCATGCTTCACGACACAGGAGCAACCAGGACACAAATTAAACATAGGCAAGGAGCCACAGAAGAATTCACAAGAAAGATCAGAAAAATAATAAAAAAAAAGAGGAGCAGCTTTCAGAAGGAGTTAGTTTTAATGTTAAAAGGCAAGTGTGGAACCTGTTTCGACAGCTGAGTGTAGGAAAGTGAGGTGTTGTCAGAAGTTACCCTGCAAATTCAGGCTCCACACCAAGCTTTACTCTGTTTCTTGCAGGTGTGCTGAAGAAATTTGTTTCTCCTGTATCTTTGCATGCCAGCCACATCACTAACTGGGAATAAGATATGGCATCACAATAGCCATAAACACCTTACCTTATGGAACGCTTACTTTATTTCTTAGCAACAATCGGTGCATCACACTTGGGGTTCAAAAGGTGGAGACAACTGGTCTAATCCAAGAAAACAACATTCAAACTGATATCGTTAAAACACTGTATCTCTGAATATATAAAGGAATATTTTTGCCAGAGCAGGAAGAAGCAAGAAAATATCACCTTCTTATCTCCAATAGTATCATAATCTTCCCTGGCTCCAGTTACTCCATCTGTATAGATGAAATATTTTAGATAAAGCCACATCCCATGAACATGGCAGAGGCGAAGCTACCCCTCTGAGGGTGGGGAGCAAGTGCCTAAACTAACTGTTATCATATCAGCACTACTATCATGACTGGCATATCTCAATATACCCATTTGATGCAACTACTTCAAACATAATAAGCCACTATTACTTTTCACTGCACCGTCTCTGTGGCTGAAAAGGTTATTTTCATTAGTCTAGATACTACTTCACTTAGCCTACCTTATGAGAGATGCTACATGTAAAAGTTGAGATTATTACTGAGATAACCCCTCTGTCAGTCCTTGTAGGTTGTTTCTCTGAACTAGTCCAAGAATAAGATTACCCAGAGGCTTTAATGAACTATACTTAACTGATGTCTAGTATTAACTACACCATCATAAGACAGATAATATTTTTTCCCCAGACACGCATCATTCATATCCTCACATAAATCTAGTGTTTGTTGAGTGGGTCCATTTATATCATCTTACAAGATGTCACACAGATCAGTTCTTGCTCCAGTTTCTAATTTCATGATATAATGGATATGTACATCCACCGTTGCCAGGCAGCAGATCTCAGGCTGTAGCCTCCATAACATTATTCTTCCTGATTTCTACATTAATTATTGACAGATTAAAATATATTAATTAAGAATGGCCAGGAACAGCATACCTCATTGCTAAACACTGGGATTACCTGGCATAACAAAGAAAGGCAAATCATCTTTAGGGTGAAATCTGAAGAACTGATCAAAGCAGAAATGTACAGAGGAACTTCTCAGAGGCAGAAGCACCCTTTTCCCTGCTGTAAGCAAGTCTGAAAGCAGGCTGAACTCCAGAGACAGCCGTGTCCTTTCTCCTTTACAGCTGACTGTATTACTAGCATGGGCTCAAGGTATACACTGTATAGAAAGAGCCACAGACAGGACAAATGACAGCAGGAACCCCTGTGTCTGGACAACCCTGAAGAGTGGTCCACACAGCTGAGGAAATGCAAAAGTCAGTAGGTTCGTTTTCTCTTGCAAAAATCCCTTTAAAGCATCATTCAAACCTGAGCAAAAATCTTTCCAAAATTCAAGACAGACACAGCCCCTCTGAGTTCAATGTTTCTGAGAAGGTTCTGAATATGGCCCTCAGGCTTTATTCATGCTGAGGACCACATGGTGTTTCTGTTGCCTTAGTGTGTGTCTGTTATCACTTCAGACAAGAGAGACCTCTCCATCTGCAGGAATCAGTGTGGCTGAGGAAGGCTTTGCAACACTGAAGTGCATGAGAGGAAAAGGAAGACGACCTACCATGCTTGGTACCAATCCCTGAAAGGACCACAGTCCTTATAGCTAAGTAAATTGCAGAGCCACCTTTGGGGCTGATTATGAGGTTCCCCCCAGGGGATGTAATCTCAGCTCTTTGCAGAAGAAGGTGCCTGGTCAAGCACACACAGTGCTGGTAGCTACCCAAAACATACCTTTGGAAAAAGAGCATTAAAGCTAAGTAATATCCAGCATCTGCTGCTGATAAACACTTGAAAGGTAACCAGTCCTGAGAACTTTACAGCATCAGAATGCAAAAAGAAGTATCTTATTTCTCATACTGTTTGCTGAATACAAAGGGCTTGCTGGGGGGGGAACCCAAAAATTCTCAAAATACCAATACTAAAGAGAATGACTCATAAATATACAAAAAGCAAGCACAGTGCACTTCTTTGCTGATACTGTTTCAAAGAGCTGTCATTCAGCTGTATGAACACTCATTTGCACCCACCTGTAGATCAAAGGACTCTTGCAACAGTTGGCAATTTTTGCAACGTCTGTCTACCCCAAAACCTTCTCCTGAGATGACCTTGTAACTTATTACCAGGAAAATTACTTAGATGTCAGATATTTCCAACAGGTAAGATCAAAAGGAACTATGTTAGAAAAACCAAGATTTCCCCATCTACCCATTCACAGAAATGACTTCTATACACTTAAGAAACACAAAACCAAATATGCCAGATAAGCTCAATTTGTGACATGTACCAGCTAATCGCTT
This sequence comes from Pampusana beccarii, assembly GCA_013399365.1. Classification (NCBI taxonomy): domain Eukaryota; kingdom Metazoa; phylum Chordata; class Aves; order Columbiformes; family Columbidae; genus Pampusana; species Pampusana beccarii. Next base: position 233,541 of record VWYH01002493.1, on the reverse strand, counting down.
GTTGAGTGACAGCAGAGGAAAAGGTCCCTCTGATTTTACACACACGAAATCGTGAAGATTGTGCATTCTCAGTAAGAGTGCATCTGATGATGCTTGCTTTGCCCATCCACTCTCTGTCTAGTTCTGAACTGTTCCCAGATACACAGAACCAGGGGTTATCGATTTCCAGGCTATATTGCAGGCTCTGATTATTCAATGAGGTCTCAACAGTTAACTAGAGGAACAACTAGTCACTGTTCAGCCATTTGAAAAACTGTTAGTAGCCAGCCCAACCTTGCCTGGTTTGTTTTGTCTATGTGATTTAATAATTAGTTGGTGTGCATATGGAGGTTGCAGCACAGGTATAAGCTTTCCTATCTGTGACCCTTGGAGTTAAACTTTCCCTCCACAGTACTGAAAGTCTTCAATTCCCATTCATATCAGCAAGAGTTTAAGGAAACCGAGTGCTCAAGAGGGGTAAGACAGGCACAAAGTTTGGACTGGGGAATCTAATACTTTTCATGTTTCCCTCTTGAGAGAAAATACTCTTTTTCATCTGTTGCCCATCTCATTTCAGTTCATTTCATTTAATTTCATTTCAAACCACACACCATTTTTTCCAGATTAAAGTGTCTTCATCTGCAGTCAAATAAAAACATTTTGATATTCAGTGCTTTATTAGATTCATATTCTTGAAAACTGTAGAGGTCCATTCAAAAATGTGAGGTATCCTCATCATTAAACATGGCTCTACAGATGAGCACAGGCTGTAGTAAGTCTTCTCAGGATAACTGCTGTCATACAAGCATCATATTACGGTAAGAAACAAATTAAAATCCTCTTAGTCAGAAGCTTATCTAGGCCTGAATTAACAGGCTGCGCATCCGACTTCCTATTTCCTCTGTGTGGCCCTTGCTGCAAATGTTCAACATCTCACGCTGCTTCTGTAATTGTCTTGAAAAAGGCCATCAGATTCAGAGCACTGTTTCCCATATTTCTGAATTACATTTATAGACTAAGGCACTCCAGGGTACAACGTACGCTTATCTTTCTGCACTTTAAAACATGGCAGGGTACCTCAGTCCTGGACTAAAGATGCATTAGCAGAGTCATGCGGTGACAAATTGCGTAACACCTGCTTTTACTAGGCTTAGCTCTAGTCTGCTATTAGTCCCTTGCTTTCGTGAACAATGTCTTTTATACGCGAAAGAATAAAAAAACTTGGTCAAGGTGGAGTTGTAAATAAATGCCAGTACATTAAACTGAAAAAGCTTTAGAGAATGTTGCTGTTGACAACCAGGAAGGCCAAAAATCTTGAAAGCACAAAGTTTACACACATGAGACCGGTGATGCCTCAAGCTATGGCATCTGTCACGTCACAAACTGCCATGGAGCAGGGACTTGTGTCTGTCACAAGGATCAGGTTGCTTGTCTGCAAAGCTCAAACCCCATCCATTTGCAGCACAGTCCGTGTAGCCAAACCAGGTGGAGGGAGAAATGGCATCCTGTGGGGTCCTGCACCGTTGCGCTGCTGCTCTGAATGCAGCAGCAGCCGTTTAACCCTGCCTGAGCGGGTATTTTGGTGCACAGAATTCCGGCTGCTTCTGCTGGAGGGAAGAAGGTGCAAAGGTGTCGTCCCAGGCTGGTGGGATGTGGTGGGTGGAGTGGGGTGCTGCAGGAGCTGGTCCAAGGCATCGTCCCTACCCCCCGGTCCCAGCACTGTGCTGCAAGAGAGTGAAGCCCCTTCTCAGCAAGGTGGGGCCATAGAAGAGACCGGGCAGCCCCTCTCCAGCCACAACTGGTGAGAAACAAAGGCAGAGCAGGGCCAACTCCAGCTCTCTGTGGCCACGCTGACGGAAAAGAGTATCAAAAACGAGGTGTCTCACTGCCCTGTCCTGCAGCAGGAGGAAGCAGAGAATAGAGCTGAGGCTGTCAGGAGAGAAGGAAAACCAGACTTGTGGGACATGGAGGAATACTCCAACCAGGGACTGAACGTCAGGAGCAATATCTTCTTGTAAGCTCCCTTTTCTTCAGAAAGGCTCTCAAGGAGCCATCAGTCACTTGGTGCTCTTTCAGGCATGCACAATAATTTAGGGTTCTCCAAATATACTGCTCTGCATGGATCTGTGTGAGATACTGGGCAGGGGCTTAGGGCTGAAAAAGAGCCCTAAAAAGGAGCTAAAATACTGAAGAGAAAAATCAGGACTTATAGAAGGAAAAAAGAGAAGGGCAGATCAGGATAAAAAGAGTTAGGGAGTAGTTTAAACAAAAAAAAAAAGTGAAATAGAAATAAAAAAAATAAAAATACATTTTAATAGAAAAAAATTGCATTAAAAAAAAAGAGAAAGTTAGGAAAGGGAATGGCAAACCACAAAATTTTAAGTTTGCAAGTGACCACTGAGCCAGCAGATGACATAAAAGACAAAGAAATGTCCCATAAGACACACACCTATTACCAGACCAAAGAGTCCCAGGGCTGTTGAAAAATATACCAAATAAGCCAGTTGTGTGCATCAAAATGATTGTATATGATTATTAGATCTGAAGGCCTACAGAAATACCATAGGAAAAAACTGGGAAAAGGGGGAGAGCAAGGGATAAATATTTAAATAACAAGAGGAGAGGTAATGATGATAAGAAAAGCTGACTAGAAAATATCCCATGTGGAAGTATGCATCTAGCCCCAGCTGATGGTGCTCTGGGGCTCCCAGAATTTTCTTTGTGGTGTTGCTTGGAATTTGTAACATCCAAAAAGACACCAAAATAAGCACATCTAGTTTTGCTCAGCACAGAGTGCAACTGATATTTTCACTGCACAAATGTGACACACATAGGTATGCAGCTTCCGTGCTTCTGAGTCACGGCAAATAAGGTTGTAATATAGGCTGTTGTGGCATACACAACAGGGCTAACAGGAGTCTGGGGCAGCTGAGTTAAATCATACGGAGAAAACAGGCCTGTCACTGTTCTCTGAGACTTGTGCACAACACAGATACCCTGATGTTACTTCAAAATCTACTTTCTTAAACCATCTGCAAATGTTAATTAACTGGAAGATCCCTGCTGTGTTGCTGTGCATTGCTGCTGTTTCCTTGACACGACTGGCAAGGTGGGATCTCCTCTAGAGATGGTGCTGGGTCCAGCGGATGGGGCGCCTGACAGTCACAGGAAAACACAAGTTGATTCCCAACTCATACAAAGATTCATTTTACAGCAATACATTCATCTTCTCTTTTCCCCAGCCACAAGACGTCGACAATCATACTTACAAACCTCCTGTGATTACCAGAAGGGCTGGGGAGAGACAACTCAGGTCTGTGAAACATCCCACGATCTTCCAACAAAAGATGCCAGGAGCAGTGTTAAAGATTTGAAAACAAGGACAGGCATCTGCCTTCCCCCTCTGCCTGATCTAAGGAGCTCCCCTCCACAGAACGTTTTGGGAAGCGTGCTGCCAGTTTCAGTAAGGTTATTATGCAAGGAAAGATAAATATATTTGTGTTCAAGGCAATGGCATGGAACCCAGAGAACTGTCTTTTAGCTCGAAGTCTGCTGCAGATTTCTTACTGGCTTCGACTTAGACATTTAATCTTACTGCATTTCAGTTATCCCATTAGGAGAATCAAGAGATAACCCTTTTAACCCACACGGGTGTTGTAGGTACATTCAAGTTGCTGAAGAGCTCTGATACTAAGATGATTTAGGCTATAAAAGTACATAAGTGTATTAGGAATTCTGTAGCTAGCTGATTCCCATTTCATAACATCCACTAAAACTGACATATGGAGTTCTTAATCCATAGATAAATTCATTTTAATCCCCGAATCAAGTCAATAGCACTGGTTTCCTTCAAGATCAACCACACACACGAAAAAATATATCTGTCCCAAGCCATCTGGATATTACTGGGTTAAGAGAAGCCAGAAAAAAAGAGGAAATGAAATAAAACAATTAATAAATAAAACCACTTAATTATAATAATCCATAATTCGTCAATGTTTCAGCTGGTGTATTTAAACTTTTCACAAGTAGATCCTTGCATAAATTCCCACATGTAAAATGTCAGTCATGCTAATTTAATTTTCTAATTTAGAGACCAGGGCATGGACACTGTACTTCAAGAGTGTACAGTTAGCTTCAAACTGAACTATGAACAGAGCAAGTCTCTTGAATAAACTAATCATGGAGCTTTTTTACTGTAGCAGATCACAGTTTATCAAAAACAGCAAAGTTATTGAGGAATGCATACTTCAAAGCAAGAGGGATATAAATTACAATGACAATAATGTAACTAGTAAAAACACCAAAGAAACCATATGATGTTAGATATGAAGTGTCCTGTCATAGTTCAAACTTCAGCCTGAATACAGTGAACTTACTGAAATGAATATATCACTCTTGTAGCACGACTAATGCAATCATCTCATTCATGTGACCTGACAAGAGCTTTCTGTATGTGAGATTTAAGGTGAGAATTTAATAACATCATTGAGCTAGAGCTAATGTCATCTGACACTTTAAATCTCTCAGATGGAAAGTTATCAACAGATAAAAACCTTTTGTGGAGTTCAGTTAGTGATTCTGAGAGGTAAATTTGCTGAAACGGCACGACTGAAACGAAAGGTAGTGTTAACATTCATTCTTTTGCAATAAAGAATGAATTTTGGAGCTCAGGAAGGCTGCTGCATAGAGACCTAGATAAAGCCAAACATAGCCTAGGTAGATGCTATTTCAAACTTACTCTTTTACTTCCACATTTCACTTTAAACCTTATCAGGAGATAAAATAAAAATAATGAAAAAATTCAGTCATTTCACAACTGGTTGTCTTTTAACTAGATAATCAGTCTATGCCCTTCTAGTTGTCTATGCCACTTTGATGCAGACAAATATTCATACGGTTGTGGTAGGAAACAATAAAGCATACTTCATCTGGAAGCCTAAATAAGCTTCAAACTTCGAAGAATGAGAGAACTGGGCTCTTATTTCCAAAACATTCTTTCTATTCTGAAGGGTCATGGCTTCTAGTCTTCCTGCAACCTGGATTTGATGGCAAACCTTGATCAGACTATAAGAGGAAATAAATAGGCTTTTTAAAAGGGATGAAAAAATATCACCATTAGTATTTTAAAAATTAGTGAGGGATTTTTGAAATGAATGATTGAGTTGACTTGCCAGGAGACATTTAGGCCTGTGTATAGTGCCAAAAGCAGCAGCAGACAAAGAAAACAGAGCCCATTGAAAAGCTAGCGACAGAGGGCTCGGTTTGAATGACAACACAAAATAAACTTCCTGTTTTTCTTGGATAGGTGATTTTCTAGATGGAAGAAACACAGGGCCTTCATCAAACTTGACATGAAAAAACATTCGATGAAATGCCACATGGGAAAGTATTTAATAGCAGGAGAAGACAGGGATTAGTGCAAGGAGTGTAGCAGTCCAAGTTTAAAAACAAAGTTATTGGGCAAACACAGCTAACTGTGGCTGTGGCTGAAAAATCAGTAGGAACCAGTCACATCTCATATTTTCGTATAATGACTTCAGTTAAAAACAGGACTGAGATATGACATTTGCTGAGGAATGTCATCAGTAAAGATGAGTATCAGGATATTGCGTGGGAAGAACCTGAGACGTTCAAGAACAGTGGTAGTGGAAATGGAATCAAATTGCTTAGTACAGAAGTGGCATCACCTTGCACTTAGAGACTAGGAATGAGAAGTTGTTCCGTAAGCTGAGAACTCATTAGTCAGTGACGACAGAAGGGGAAAAGGCCTGGGTGTATTTATGGAGGACAGGATGACTGAGCCATGATGGAAAGCATAAATACAGTCCTCTTTTTTTATCGGGTAAAATGTTTCTGGTAGAAACAGGGGAGTATCAGTGCCACTGTATAGCTCAGAGATGCCATAGAGAGGGTATCTGCAGTGCGTTTCTAGACAGTCATATTTAAACAGAGAAAAAAAAAATGTTGACTCTAGAGCAGGTGATTAGGATAATCAAGGAAATGAACAGCTTCATCTTCCCAAAAGATGTAGATGGAAGGGAAACAAAGGCTTCAGGAGATACGAATGCTATCCACAAGTGCAGCAGAGAATAAACACCTACTAGGGAAAACGATGACTTATCCTAAAGGACAGCGTGGGCACAAAACAGCATCAGTTTGTCACAATCATGTATTAAGATGGAGATCAGAAGAGGAGACAGGCAGAAGAGCCATCTTCTTATGGCAAAGTGGTGACAAGATCTGAAAAGGAACAACTTCTTCTAGTTTTAAGGTGCAGTGTGATCCCCTTCCTGAAATCATTATATTACATAAGTACTTATGAAACAGTGAATTTGCCTCAGCCCAGGTGGTCCCTTCCAATCCCATTTATCTGTGCATTGGTCTTTAAAAAAAAATCAAAACAAACCAACTTTTTCGCTTTTCCTCCTCATTTGCAGTCCCAACTCAAATATTGGTAGTTGGACTTAGCTGCTTTTCTAAAATCTAGGGATGTTTAAGAGCTAAAAAGGATTTTGCTTTTGCTTTTGCTTTGTACATAGATTTTCAGCCCTTCTCTCTGAACCGGTTGAATTATAAATACTGATACGAATACCTGAAGTAACCTGATAAAGTCCTGGTATAAATCAAACAGTTGAAATTTAGACTTCAATCTAGATAAAAATATGTCCATTACCAGAAAATAAAACACCACAGCAGGAATAGATGTACTCTGGCTTTCAGAGGCTTTGGAGGGAAAAAAAAAAAAAAAAAAAGAAAGAAGCAACCATGCTTGTTACAATAACAAATTAATTCGTCTACAAAGAAGCAATATGTCACCTGCTTCTATCAATAGTACAAAGATTTATCTTGCATCATCTTCTGTGATGCTACATGTACTGAATCTTCTCATGAATTAGTATCAATCTAAGCAGATAATGGCTAAGGAGCTGCTTATGAATAGCTTGGAAGATACTGTTTTGTGGTTTTGAAAACCTTTTTATGAAGGGAGATTCAGTCTCATATTATTTATTGTAATGCCTACGTAGTTTTCTTCATGAGTACTACTGCACAAGACTTTTTTTCAGACTGACTTATAGCCAGAAAGGTATTTGACATTATGGGTCACCCTGGGAGTACTTGCTTTCATTTTCCTTTACATTTCAAAAGCAAGAAAGAGTTTCTCAATTTTTTCAGTACATTTTGGCCAGTGAGAGCTGGTTATATCCTGGCTGGACACCTTTACCATCAACGCTCAGCAAAACTCAGGCCTTTCTTTTCAAGCAGGTCAACTTGCATTGGTCATGAACCCGCTAGTTCTCAGCTGAGTAATGAAATACCTATAGGTGAAATAGATTCCGAGTTGCTGACCAAGGTTTGTGTACCGTAAGTAATGGAACAGGAATTAACAACAACAACAAAATCTTAAAGACCACAGATCTCTGATTTATGTAAAAACACACAACAAAATATAACAGAGGAAAACGTGAGATTAGAGAGACAGAAATGGAGGTTTTTTTACCAGGAGAAACCACACTAAATCTGGCAGAGCCACACCAGCACAGAACTCAAGTGGGAGGAGCATCCTGCCCAAAACCTTCCCTTCCCACAAACTTTGTGCTTCCAGGACCATGGCAGAACCACCCCCGGCTCCACGCAGCCCACCCTGGAAATGAAAAGTGGAGACTTGCAGTAGACCAGAAATGTGTTCTAAGGGCTCTATTGGCTTCTCAGCATTGCTCCGTCCATCTTGTCCAGTTTTGATTCCTCTTTGTTTTAAAGCTGGCTGAGTTTTTACTCTTGGTTCATTGTGATTCTGTCCCGTTAAGGTTGTTCTAGTTTGGTTTTTTTTGTTTTCCTATACAGAAGTCACTGCAGATGGTCACAGAATAGCTTGGGTTGGAAGAGACCTTTAAAGGTCAACTAGTCGAACCAGAGTGCTATCAGGAACCAGGATATAAGGAACCTCAAGGCCAAAGAGATGTGTTTAACTTGCACCCTCAGAGAGATATAACGAGAAATTGGAAAATTATGTTAGCAAAGAGCGAGAGGATGGGATTGTAAGGGACCTTGTGAAATCTTGCCTTCAGTCTCTAGACCTGCAGGTGTAAAATATTTGGCCAAAGATGCAAATTGTGCATTTACTTTGTGTTTTCATCAGATTGAATCTTCCACTTAAATGCAGAAGGGCAGATTCCTGGGCTCATCCAGAACTTCAGCTAGGTTCTAGCACCCCAGACTTGGGGAGGTTTGTACCAAACCGTGTCCCCTTGTAGAAGTATGGCTTAATGACCTGTTCTAAACCTACACTTGCCGAGTAGACTACCGTACCACCTACCACAGCTACAGTCACGAGAAGTCAACTTCTGACATGGTTCAAAGGGTGGCCTGTCCACTCCAGGAGGAGCAGTGCAAAGCCCCATTGGTGTGATCCCGGTGCACGAGTAGAAACTACCTGAAAAATAATAATGGCCGTCTACTGCTGGATTCCTGGAATACTGACAGAGGCTTCACTGAGTGGGAGTTAATCTGAAGTCCTTTTCCTACCCCACCAAAAGGATAAAGCCAAAATGAATGCCTCCCTTACAGCACTTCAGTTTATGTCCCAAACCCAGCCTCATCTCGAAGAGAGCTCTGTTCATCCTAACACCATCTCTGCCTTTCCCCAGCCTTCCTGTTTCTCTGCACGTGCATTTTGTTCCTGTTGAAATAGAGCAGCCCAAGAAGTACAGAACAAGGCAGAGAAAACAAAAAGAAATAAACCCCAAGAATGCATGTTCTTGAGCCCCGTGCCACAACAGGTGCTCTAAATGGGTACACTTTGACAGGATCCAGATACTTGGAGCTACTAGACTGGAAGTGCACCAGACAGTCAAAAATCACCTTTTCCTGTGACTCATAGAAGAAGTTCATGATTTGGGTTCAAAGCCTGTGTGATCACTGCAGCTAGTTAATAAACTCATCAACAGTATCCATATTTTAAAGATACCTTTCTCATTTGTGAGGTACCCAGAACTGGAAATTAGACTCTTGTTATTTATTCTTTCTAGCAATGTTTTCATATAATCTTTACACATAAATTTGTAGGCTTTTCTAATTAGACCAGAAGCATTTCAATCTGTGCAACGTGTTGCTATGTTGCTGCAGTAAATGTAAAAAGAAATTACTATCCAGGCTTAAATGATATGTGGCTATTGCTGTCTTAAACAGGAATGATGGTTTTGGTGAGGTCTTAAGCCAGAAATCCGATTTTCTGTCTGCTTTTATAACACAGCAAAAGGAGCAGTCATGAGGCGAGCCCATGACAGGTTAGAAATGAGAAGTGGTAAGGGATATTAAACTTTCTAAAAATGTTCCCAGTGGATCAGCATAAACTTACTTGCTGCCTCTATTTCTGTAATTGTGATATAGTGGGAGCATTCACAGTGTTCATTGGTTTATTCAGTGAACTCTTATGTTTCGGTAGTGACCTTGGCTGACACAAAAACAAGGAGGGATATCAGAGCATCCTTACACCTGAAACAAGATTTCAGCTTATTTTGAACCTTTTACATTTTTCATGAGTCTTATTTCGCAGAGTCTTGGTTTGCTTTAAGTTTCTTTTCTGTTCATTTTTGAAGATTACTCTTTTGCTTTTAAGAAGGGGCTGTTTGCTTTTAAATCAACTGGAGAAAAACCAGCCTTTGAAAGAGAGGCTAGGTACCATTTTTCACAAGCTATAGGTAAAATCAGAGCCATCCAAAGCAGTGTTAATTTGCCCAACACATCACCCGAACGAATGTGGACAAGCGAAGACATAAAATGCAAAAGGTCACAGTTATTGATGGACAGTCTGCTCAAATCCAAGACAACGCATAGAAATTAGTATGGCCAAATCATATTTTGAAACTCATAGGCAAGTTTGGTTCTGCACCACAAAATGAGAATATGAATCCAAAGAAAAGGAATGAGCCTATGTCGAAAGTTAAGAAGATAGGAAATATCTGTATTGGGCAGTGAGAGATACCTTCTAATCATCAGAGCTTTGAATCAACTTTTGGGCAGGACCTGCATCCATAACTTATGCCCTTAATGGCATGTGTAACTGCTGTTGACAATATAAAATTTATTCTAGATTTATACCGGGGTTACTGAGAGCAGAGGCCGGTCTTTTAACGTGAAATAAGTCCCCTGAGAGACATTGCCGGGTAGCAGAAAGTGACACTTTGCATCATAAGAGCTGCAATGACACTGACATCAGTAAGTGCCCTGTCAGCATTCTAAGAGAAAATTAGGCATGGAAATATTCTGATTTTGATTTAGCGCCAGAAGTACTTGGCACTGGAGAAAAAGTTTGGGTTCGAGCATGAAGGAAATTATATAGGCCTTTCTGCTCCACCATAACCACCCAGTATAAACACCTATATAACCCCACATCTGACCAACAACTTTTACAAGGAACAGTGATGCAAATTATATCTGAGCTCTTTAATACACCCTCCACAAGGTCCAGGCTTCTTTGAAAGAAACCTGGAGAAGTCTCCCAGCCACATATCTCTGTAGAGGGTGCAAAACCAGAGTTGGGTTAATGGTTGGACTTGATGATCTTGAGAGTGTCTTACAACCAAAATGATTCTATGATTCTACGAAATGGAGGAGTAACTTGACAGTCTCCTAGAGTTGAAGCAAGAATGGAAATTGGTAGAAATAATGAGCTGTGCATTTACAAGTGGTAGCAGCCATTTTCTGCTTTATTTCAGCACGGAATTTGGCTCTAATGTACATCTCTGCAGCACCACGGAGGAGCCATAAAGCCACACTGGCTGACAAGCCAGAGATTCCCCTTGCATGGGAATTAATGCACCGCAAAGCCAGAAACACCAACTCCATATCATTATTCCTCCCTGTGGAGGTGATGTAGGCAAATGTCAGCAGCAGCTCATGACCGCAATTCTCCAGCTGCTGGAACAGCTGCTTGGGGCCAGTGTTGACCTGGAAAATATTAGAGTAATCTTAAGGCTGCTTTGAATTGTTCCAAGAGCTAAACCAGCTGGCTTCATTTTGCACAGGAGACCACACTTGCCCCTCTCAGACCCACTGTCAGAATTTTCCTTTTCCACAAGTCAAGTCCTTCCTCGCATAGAAAGGAAATCATAGGGGTAGGTTCTCTTCTCCAGAAGACAAAGCTACAAGGCTGCTGAGTATGTCCAATACTGGGTGTATTGGGGAGCAAGAGAGACAATTACCCAGGTTCTGCTACCAGCGTATTTTCTTGTTTCGTGAGCAGATCTTTAGTAAGTGACTGACAGTGCTTCAGGCACTTTAACCAACTGCTGCCCTCATTTAATGCCAAGTCTGCCCAAATCCTTTGCTTCTGCCAATCAAACCTCAAATGTGACTTCCAAAGTTTGTCTTGGAGTAAAAGCCGTCTTTTTTGCCACACTGATTTGGAAAGCCATCCGACAGAGCTCTCCTGATCAGCAGGAGGGGAACAAGATATTTCCTGGAATAAAGTTCTTCATTAAAGGACTTTCCCTACCAGGAAAGCGTAGTGTGGTTGTTACAGCATGTAATTAGAAGTCAAAGGACTAAAGCTTAAATAAAATAGCTGTATTACTGAATTATTAACTTCCTTAGCTATTAATTTGCAACATACACCAACTCTTCTTCATGATAGGGATGTTGAGAGGCTTAATCAGTGAATGTACCTGAAGCAACATAAAATGTTGAAAAGCTGTATACTTGGTTTTGGTTTTGTTTCATTTTTGTTTCATTTATAACTGAACCAAGGAGCTGTTAGATTTTGAGCTAAAAACAATAAAATGCACCTGCTGTAGGATTTTAACACTTTCCTCTCTCTGGACTTGGATTAAGTTAGCTGGGACCCAAGGTGAGAGTCAGTTGCACTCTCTTACTGAACGATACTGCTGTTTGAATTATTTTTTTAATAGTCCTAAAAGTGTATCTGTCTATCTTCAGACAAAATTTATGAGCATTTGGGCTCAGGATTCTTCCCCTAGGGCAGAGAAAATAATTTTCAGCTTCTACCAAAAGCCTTCCCTTACTTGTCAAAAAAAATTTAAAGAGAGAAAAGCCTCAGAAAAAGGATGAAATTTACAGAAGAGACCAAAAAAGCACATTCAGAAGGTGGATCCATTTACTTGGTAGTGTATTACAACCACTGGAAATAAGACAGACTTCTGTTTTCCATGTATAAAAGCCCAGTTTCTTTCAATGAGCCATTTAAAGACAACTTAAAGTCAACACGAACACAGAATTAAAGTGTGGTTTAGGTGCGAAGGGACCTCTGGAGATTTCCCAGTCTAACCCCGCTGCCCAAGCAAGGCCAGCTAGGGCAGGGTGCCCAGGACCATGTCCAGTCTGGCTGTGAATACCTCCAAGGATGGAGACTCTACAACATCTCCGGGCAACCTGTGCCAGTGCTTACAGACCAAGTGTTTGCTTCTAGAAATTTTCCAGAACTGTACTTCTCCCTGACATTTCTCTGTTTGCATTTACCTTCTGCCATTATGCTTTTCAGATCTTCCTTGCAGTTCAAAATAGATTCTGATAAGAGAGAGAATGTTTTTTGAGAAAGAAGACAGATCTGTAAGAAAGAGGGAACTACACATAAGACATTCATGGCTACGGGAGCAGTGCAAAATGCTAAAGGTTACGAGGAAAGAACAAAATACCACCTTTTCATCACCAAGCATGAGCAACCAGCACATTTATGCATTTATGATGGAATTCCTGAAGACGCTAAACAAAACCAGGAGAAGTAAAAAATGCCAGGAAGTTCGGGACAGGGTAATAAAAACGAAATTATCCATAGCTATTTATAGTTAATACCATCAGGTTACAACTGAATAGTAGCACAGGAGGCACAACATAAAACAGACAGCAAATTTAGGAAAGGCTGCATCTTACAGTCACATTATTGGGGATAGCTGATGGAATCCTTTAGCTGTGGAAAATACCCTCCTATTTTGTATCTCTGCATGGCATTGTGTATGCCCTTCAGGGCAAGAATTGACATAAGCACTGGAAAATTATCTAATCTGTGGATGGACTTAATGTGAGATAGGCTGTATGGCATGAAAACACATCTAGCATGCTTGGAAAGGAGTAGGCACTTGTGGGTTTTAAGACATATTTATAGAGATTCAGCCACTAAGAGAAAGGTCATCTTGTCTTTTGGACTGTAAGGCTTCTCAGGATTATCTTTCACCAATCAGTAAACAAACAGTAGGAAACAAGGAAGTCCAGATCAGTTTCAAGATACTGAACAGGGGAGAGCAGGGGGAGAGGGGCTGAACAGGTTGTTGAATAAAGTTTGCATCTTACAGAAACACCATAGATTTCAGAAGTAACCAGTGCGGACTGCAAATAAATAAGAAAATACTTCAAATTCTATGTCACCGGCAAATGGGAATTAAGGTCTAATTATCACGCTGACATGTTTCAAAACTTAAAAAAATACATTTTCTGAAACTGTCACAGTGTCAAAACAAATATCTACATGTTCAAGCAGATGTCAGATATTGTAAAGGCATATATGTACTTGCAACTTTAAACAGAAAATTTTCTAAAATTGGAGACATAATCTGTTGCCTTAATTGCAACACACATATAAATCTTGGTTGGAGGGAAAAGTGCTGGTTTCATCTTTCCCTTTTTCCACACACAGAAAATGACTTCTGAGTACAAATAAATTGAAATAAAAGAATCAGTAGCATATTTAGATAGATCCAGGCACATCTCTGAGTGCTATTATGTTTTTCTTTTCCTCCTAGTACTGTTATTTGCAAACGTAAAAAGAGTGTTGTATAAATTATTGCATTTGTATTGTAGCTAGGGCTAATAATAGTATCTTTTGCTGAGACTATGTAATGTCTCACTCCTAAAGATGTGGACTATCTTTCCACACAAAAAAAAAAAATTGTGGAAAGTGCCCAGTAGTGACGTTTATTTAAATAGTCCATAGAAACTATGGCTTATTATTATAGTCACAGTCTCAAGACAAATGTAGATGTAAATGAAGTGCGTTAAACCAAAGATGAGGTTCTTCAATAAAGAATCCACGTGCAAAACAGTATAGAAATTACATCCTTACTATAACAACATCAGACTTCTTTAAGGCATCCTCACAGAAGGAGATCTTTAAGAGAGATCTAAATGTCAAGAAAATGCACGCCCTGGAGATTTGCTCAAGAAAGTGCATTCATTTACCCTTATATGACAGACAACTGCAGGGTTTGACCCTGAAGCTGATGTTCAAGCCACTTCTTTCCACAGCACCACCTGCCACACAGCCGTACCCTACGTAAGTGCAAAAGCAGCAGCCGGTGATAACACACCACGGGTTTTGTAACCAAAAGGGGCAACACCTCTTATCTTGCAAGAATCATAAGGGAATTTGAGCTAAACCAAAATCTCTACCCTTTTTGTCCAACAAACATTTTGTATCCAATTATCTCTTATGGCGTATGTCACGCAATCTATTGGCTTAACCAAGAAGTTAAAGGAACTCCAAAGACCAGATAGTTTCCCAATCAAGGCAAAAGGCCACGGCTTCACTGGAGGCCTCAAAGCCAAGACACATTTGAGACCATTCAAAATCTGGCCTGATGTGTGTGTCAAACACAGAAAACAGCTCTCAAATAGCAATCTGAAGCAAAGGGGTCAATACCACATCCTGTACCAGGTGTGAAAGTGACAATGAAAAGTTCTGTACATGAGGATTTAAAAAATAAAAAATAAAAATTAAAAAAAAAAAAAGAGAAAAAAAAAAAAAAGAAAACAAACTTAAAAGAACAAGAGATGGGCACTGAAACAAAAAAAATTCAGAAAAAAAAAAAAAAAAAAAAAAAAAAAAAAAAAAAAAAATAAAAAAAAAAAAAAAAAAAAAAAAAAAAAAAGAGAAAAAAAAAAAAAGATTGCTAACTTTAAAGATCTAGTGATGGGCTCTGAACTATTTCCACTCCAGACAGAGACATTGGAGTTATAACAGGTAACACTGTGAACATGCCAGCTTGGTGCTCAGTAGTTGTCAAAAAATGACTAGAATGTTGGGAATTATGAGGAAAGAAATAGAGGACAAAACCAAAAACCATCATTATGCTCACATCTTGATTACTGCGTTCAATTCAGCTCCTCTCACAAAGAATATAGGTTGAGCTAGAAGAGACACAAATAAACATGATAAGGATGATCAAAGTTTTGGCACAGCTTCCAAACAAGGAACAACTAAGGCATTGTGATTCCTCAATCTGAAAAAAGAGATAATGGAGATAGAGAATAAGAGGGGTTGACAAAATCGTGAACGGCATAGAAAGAACAGGAAACAATTGCTCATTTTCTTTTCTAGTACAGGAACTATCAGACATCAAACTAAGTTTTCAGAATGCACCTTCAAAACAAAGAATACATAGCTCAGCTGTAGAAGTTGCTGCCAAACTTGTGGAATGCTAAAAATGCACAACTGCAAAAAGTGATCAGGAAAAATTCCTGGAGGAGAAAATAAGTAAAAAAATAAACAGACTGATCAAAGGCTCTTAAACATGAAGACAGCATGCCAGACCAAGGATCTCAAGCCACTGGAGGCTGAAGGAGTTTACCAGCATGGAGGACTAAACACTTGCTGTGTACTTATGTACTTGACACACCCTGTATATCAGTCCAGTGTAGGAAACGGTGCCACATGGATGAATTCAGCCATTTCAATGCTCTGTTCAGCCTCTTTCAAAAAGAGGCCAGGAAAGGGAAACAGGGATTGCTTGCAGACCCAGAAGTTACTGAGACAGGAGGGCATCTAACTGCATGCTTAGTTTTAAGCTTATACTTAGGTCTTATTAAATTTAATAGAACTAAGGCACAGATATAATTCCTTTCCTTTCTTAAACTAAGGTGTTTTCTGGGATTGGAGGTGTCAATGTCTTTGCACAATTGTCTTCACCTTCTATTATAATTTTCCCAGATTAAAAAAAGCAAGGTGTGTGTAGTGCTGCAACAATTCATTAAGGGTAGATTGAGTGCACACTTCTGTGACTTAATTACATCAAAGCTCTCTTGCTAAAGTTGATCATTACTACTGTGGGGGAGTTTGTCAACCAAAGATTCTTATCACCTCTGAGGAACAAAATAACTTTATCCACAGCCCTTAATATTCACTAATACAATTTTAAAATTTTGCTGTCACATGCTAATTGAGCAGATGCAAACCTCTCATGGGGTTTTCTTTAAAGAATAAATTATTTATAACTGTCAGTGAATATAAGGTATATTTTTACTTTAAAAGTTCACTAATTACATTCCATTCAGAAGATACAGAACAAGAAAAAAATAAGGACCTAGAGGAATGTGTGTATTCAGCCATGCTAATGACTAAGGCTCCAGTCAAGTTTTCTAGATGTAATAATATATCCTATAGCCTTCTGGACTAATCAAATGAAAGTAGGGGATTTATGTTCCTGCGTGTTTTAAGAAGGGGGCTTAGGAGATTCCCGAAGTAATTTCATTTGACATTCAAAGCTATTTGATTGCAGTTTCTAAACCTTTCTACCACATTTATATTCAGTGGGTGGCAATCTGAGTTTTGTGATGTTTTGAAGCTGACTAATACATGGTATTGGTCTTCTTTTTTTCCTGTTCTGCAGTGCTGATTGCTTTCATATCACTAAGGCAAAAACGTTGTGAGTACATTCGAAATTGCTAACATTAGAAAAATCTCAGAGTCACCAGCATATTGGGGACTATTATGTAGTATTTGGGGATCTGAAATTTAAGGGAAAGAAATTGAAGCGTTATTGTATACTGATGGTAAGCGATTTTCTGCCACTGTGAATTTTGCTAGGACAGTGCAAAAGCTGCTGCTAATATATTTTCAGAGGACAAAATGCTGATGTAAATACATTTGTGAGATTCTATTATTCCGATGATTTTATTTTTACTAATATGATATGGCACAGCTGACATAAAGGCAACTTTAATCCTCTTTATACTCATCTTCTTCCTGCTCTTCCATCTCACTTTTCAATCATCTTAAAGGTACTGTACACAAGTTACATTCTGGTTTATTATTTGACTGCAGAGAAAACTAGTATCTTCACCAGTTTCTGGTGGCTAAAGGACCAGACATTTTTACAGCATGGTGACAGAGTCAGGCTACCAGCTGTTGCCTGTCCCAGCGACGTGACAAATCCAAGACACAGTGCAGATATTCAAAAATACTGAACCCAACACTATGGAGTATCTCAAACCTGCAATTATCACACCAGTTTTGACAGGATGAGGTCTTTTTGGCTGTCTGGGAAAAGCACTTTTGTAGTTAAGTGGATGCTCCAGTTCACGCACCAGCTATTTTTGCACACAGGATTTCTAGTTCGCTTTTGTTCTGGCACTGTCCTAAAAGTGGTTAAGGCAATAAAAGCTGTTTTGCTTAAAATCTATGTAGATATTCCATGATAAATGCTCCCATCTTCTCACTACAACTGCTGCTAAATCTGATCATAATGGGAACTAAACTAGGAGCTCTGCAAGCTCTGCACAGCACTGGATTTGTCCTTGCCTGTGTAACAGTGTTCTTGTAAGCAAGAATCATCCAGCTCTGACTTGCGTTTCAGACACAAAAAAAAACCACTTAGGAAAGAAGTCTTCCTCATTCTGCTGGTAGGGAGGAAGGCAAGCGAAAGCTAAAAAAATAAAAATAATAAATGCTGGATCTTTCTTATTCACTGGTACAGGCTTTGCAGTGGTGAGTGCTGGTGACTTGGTGGGATGGGGGAGTGGGACCAGTGTGACTTACTAAACCCAGCTCTCAGCTATCAAAAAGTTCAGGAGGCTGAAGTGCCTGGTGATTCACCACTCTGGAGGCCTCAGAATAAATGTGTTCATTCACGTCTCGTTAATTTTTGCACTCTCTCTTCCTCACCCTCCATCCAAAATTCAGCGGCACGCGGGTTGCTCAGCAATGCTCCTGAGAAGGTTCCCACATCCACCACGGAAGCTGTCCACTCACTGGCTGTTCCACCTGAGAGCAGGAAAGTGTCACACAGGAGCATTTGCAAGTGCTGCCTTCTGCAGGAGGAAAGAGCGGGGAGAGGTCGGTTCTACACCTTTTTAATAACCTTCCCCTCAGAAAAGAGAAAGGCAGACCTCTGGGCTGGCAGTCAGTGAGAGAGAAGGTCAGAAAACCTCAGTTTAGTGCAAAATTTTTCTTTGAAGATTTGGGAAGGGTAGGCTGGTATTTCTCACATTGCAGAACTGCTAGCTTAGGGTGCTTTGTCATGCAAGCAAACAAATAAAACAGCTTTTAATAAATGGTGCAAGTCAATGCCTTTGTTACTGCTCCTGTACCTAACTATTGTCCTGAACCAAAAGCAATTAAAACAGGGATTATACTTCGACAGCTGCATTTGTGGTGATATGTATGCATAGTAGAACTCAGCTGTGCTTTCAGAAGAAGATCCATTTTTTAACACCTTGTTATAATTAGAACCACATGATTTACAATGAATTATTTATTTGATTAATTTCATCCTTTTTTCTTTTCTATCAATGAATTGTCTACAGACAGCACGTTGAATTCTTGAGTTCATAATCTGATGATTAGCTCCATGTCTCTAAGTTATTCATCATTTGCTAATATTCACAATTCAAAATTTGTGCAGTGGTGTGCTACTTTATGAGTCTCAGAAGATGTACAGACTCTCTTCTCCTCCCTCTTTGGAACAATATGTGTAGTACAGTTTTATGTACACTTTGTAGATTTTACTATAACATATACAGACTAATATTGTCTAATAGTTAAAATCTGGAGAATAATAACTTAAAAACAGACAAACAATACTAACTCCTGATCTTAAGCTTTACCCTAATCTGATCTTGAAAGAAACTTAAAAAATCAGGACAGAAAAAAATTGCTTCCAGATATTCAGATATTTAGGAAATATGCTTCCAGATATTTAGGAAATAAATTCTGGTAAGTTGAGACAAAGTGATTTGGAGAAATCCAATGCTGGATACTTTCATACAGTTTTTCAAAGCAGATGCTTTCAGTGATTTGTTTCCTAAGAATGAATCATCCAGTCCCATCCTTTAGTTGGCACAATAGACAATTCCTAACCTGCTTCTAGAAAGACAGACAAAAGCAGATGCAAGCATGGATATTCATCTTAGTCATGAAGGATGTATGATGTTACAAAACATGTCACCTCACAGTAACATACCTTCTTTGTCGCATCTTACATAACTTAAAGATCTGCTCTACAAAAATCTGCTATCCTAAGAACATTTATCCCGAGATAAGAGTGTCTTCATAATTTGAATAATTTATTTGATGACAATTTCCTGGTCTGCAGTGACTTGTTACTTGCAAATAGCAATATTCACAAGTTGCCATGGTGCAATATGTCACACTTGCTGTGATGTACATGCCTTCAAACCTTCCTTTCCATCTCTTACATGCAGCACCTACAGTTATGGAGCTACAGCAATCACGTTTATATGACTGTTAGTACAAAAGTCTGTTTGCCTTACCAGGTGATGAAATTTTCAACCCTTAGGCTATTTTTAATCTTCTGGATGTTTTTAAGTCTTGAGAAAGTATGCTCTGTTAATTTCCCATTTTAGTGAGCAAGAGAGAAGGCAGACGATGTAATAAGCACACAGACGATTGCACATATGATGACTTGTAAACTTGTCTGTAAATTCTGCAACAAATTATTAACAAGCAGCTGCAATGTTCTTACTGAGAAAAAAAAGAACTGCTTACATAATAGTTCATAATGATAGACGCTGAGTATTCATACAGATGTATCACATTTTTAGCCAGTTCCTATGGAAACATGACTTATGTGATCACACTCTGTATATGTTCCTCAATAACTTTTGAATCCATTGGCTAATTTCAGCTACCTCTGACAGAACGGTGAGTGCCTGGGATAAGTCCTCCAGCTTGTGCAAAGCAGCTGGGTATCCAAGTAGTTGCTCTCATCAGAAGGCATCTGCTGGATGAGCTCAGCCTGTATCAGCCACCAGAGAGTCTACTGGCTGAGGCTTGAAATAAGGTGAGGCAAAAAGATGGCATATACCCCAGTCATAGGAAAGAAGCGTTTGGAGCTCATTAGCTACCATGAAACACAAATCCATGGGATATTAGACTTCATTGACCCAGATGCTTATAGAAGTTCTTGTCTAGAAAGTACATGATATTTCACTGCCCCAGAATTAGTTTAAATCTTGAACAAGAAAGATGACTGTAACACTGTGCTTTCAGTTCAGGCATAAAATCAGGAAAGCTCAAGTCTGCTCTTGCCTTTGACATATTTAACTGCTGAACACACCTGACCCTTGAACCTGCAGAGGTTTTACTTTAAACATGTGAGAATGTCCTGTTTAAGCAGGCTGAGAGAGACCTGGTGCTCACGATCTCCTAGAGGACCCTTCTCTATGTCCCTTAAAAATCTATCCATGGCCTGGATGGTCTGTAAGTCTCCCTTGCCAAGCTCATCAACTTCAGTTACTCTTTGCCTGCACAGCCCTTCTCTTTCCAGTCCCATGAGGGCAAACAGCCTGGAAAGTGTTTGAAGCAGACACATCTAGGGGAAAGTGCAGCTTGGACCAAGTTTTCCTCTTCTTCTTTTAAGGGAGAAGCGAGGGACAGCAGCAGCCTGAGGGAGTCTCTCACAGTAATCCCTTCCCACCTCCTGGCCAGGCACCAGAGCCAGGAATGTGCCAAACTCAGGAAGACAAAAATAAGACGCAACTTCAAGTGAACTCCGTCCTCTCTAGTGGGTCATCCCAAGCAAGTCCCACCAGGAAGTCCATGGAGACAAAAATTCCAATTATTCCCTTCTCCTACCGCAATTTTCCCAGCAGATCAGCAGAGAAGATACGTGATGTCAGCTGCTTGCTTTTCCAAAGCTTCAAAGTTAACTCCAGCCACAGCCCTGAAAGGTGGCTGCCTGTACTCCCCTGTGTGAGGACCCACAGACTCCTGAAGGGCTGGAGCAACCACCCTGATCTAGCTCCCATGTGCCACAACAGATCCAAACCTCCTCCTCCTCCAAATTGGCCAATACTCAAACGCACCTAAGCTTTAATCACTTTTGAAACAAAAGTCAGTTTGAGGACCCCAATTCTTCAGCAGCATTCATGCACCAGATGAAACTGTTCATCACATAGCGCTGATTTTACCTTTTCACTCAGCTTATCCCCACTGTGTCTGTGTCCACAAACCACCACTCTCCCACCCCACGGAAGGACACATCGCTAGCACCAGGCTGATGGTCAAGGATCCTGTAGGTTGCACTGTACATCACATCCCACAGCAACCGTGCAGGGAATATACATCCCTCACTTAAGTCTTCTGGATCAGCCTCCAGACTCGCCTCTCTCCTCCACTGACTACACAAAATACAGTCAGGTACTCTGAATGGCAACTAAATGAGATGCCTGCAGCAACTCGAGGAAGGCTGTTCATATCATCTATTTCAGTTACCGCTCTCTGCTATTCACAACCCTTTCTAACCCTGCAAGGTTTTCAAACAACCTACAAGGAACAGCAGCAACTCAACCAAGACTACAAACCCCTGGAAGTTTCAGCAAACTGCAAGTGACTTTCACTTCCAGCATCTTTTATAATGTATGTGTTATTGTTCCAGTGCCTGTTATTCCAGTGATGCTCAGCAAAATCAAGTAGTCGTTTTTTCTCTTTTTTATATTGTTAAACTAATAAGAGAGACATTAAAATTCTACACAAAAAAGATAGGAGTAGTAATAATGAGGGAATTTTCTCCTGCACTGCATTTAATTTAAAAGCACCGAGATTAGTACCTAAGCTCTTCTGGACACTCTAGGAGTTAATATTTTGCTCCATAGGTGTGTACACATGTCTGTCTTCTTCTGTGTGGCTCTCACACCTGCAGCTGATAATCATATGCAGTTTCAAATGAGTTGAGAAAATGAAAATTACCTTCAAAAGGAAGGAAAATGCATTTGATATACTTCTCATTCCAGCACTTGCGAGACTCTCTATAATTACCACTGTGAGCTTGCAGGCAGATGGCAAACGCGGCAGCACCTTGAAATCAGTCAGCAGGACGCTGTAGAAATGCTCTTACTAACATTTTGTTCAAGATGTTTCAAGACACAAATCTAAAAACTGGCAACCAAGACACAACTATTATGATTATTAGTGAGCCCTAAATAAGGAGGAGCACATTACATCTCCACCAGCCTACGTCCCTCTGTACCCACAGAGTGCCAACTATGCTGTACCCTACTTAGCTGTCTGTGCTCAGCTCCAGTTAATTTTATTACAGACACTGAGACAGAAGGGTCAGCATTAAGAGATGAGATTGAAAAGGGCCAGGTTCTGCTCCAAGGGAAAAAAAAAATCTCGCTTATGTCAGGGGAATAATTTTCAGGCTTGGAGGTTTGGGCAGCAGTGGCATGCAAGCAACCTGGAGGTTGCCAGCTGCCCGAGTCACACTGAGCTTTTCATATGGTAAAGTGGGGAAGGGGTGTGGGAAAGGAGAGCTTTGGGAAGGCTAAAAAAAAAAAAAAGTAGCAATATGGTAAATATCCAGCTGCCTTAAGGTAGAGGGGTTATCTCTGCTCATTTATTTAATCCACCTGCCTCTTTGGCTAGGGGATTTGGGAGTATCTCTTCACACAATAAAGTCTTCCTGTGGAACTGTGGAATAATTTGGGAGGTTGTAAAGAAAAGGGTGCTTATACGTCTGAACAGCATTACCAAACTAATACCAGAGTCCTGCTGCAGTGACAGAAGCAGACAAAAGACGGTTAGCTAGGTTCTCTTGCTCCCATTTCAAAACAACTGTCTTTTAAGCTGGCAGGGGTTTTTTATTATTATTTTGTTTGCTACATAGGATGTGTTTTTACTGATCTGAAGTCCCACTTTATATAGTTACAGTGCTGGAAACACAAACAAGGGCTCTTCAGCTGCCATTGCAGAGCAGCCAGCTCCCATGCTGCTGATTTAGACTGCCATAGAAAGGAGGGTTTTACAATATTTCCACAGCCAAGTCGTATTACTGTATGTAAGGATGAAGTGATTAGAGCAGATGTCCCCAAGCACAATGAATTCTCCTTCCTCAAATCACTTCAGTCTATGCCATTTGCACCCCAAATTGTTTGCATAACTTAAAGAAATGGCTAAAGAGTTTATATTGCAAATGTAGAACAAATCCTCCTGCTTGCTAGCTGGGTGTGCTTATTTTAACCCATGAAAGGAGAGGTTTTAAAATTATCTAGTACATGAAACTAAATTTAAAGATTAATAAAGCAGACGGTATTTTCCAAAGAAAGCACTTTCCTCCTATGCCCTTCACTCAGAAGGACACTGGTGTGAGAGCAGAATCAGGGTCACTATCCCTACCAGCATGATTTAAGGGTAAAGGCAGAATATCTATAGTTTGAAAAGCAGGGTGTCTCAGCTGCAGCAAAAGAAAGAAAATGCAGTACACTATATATAAAATGTAGATAAAAGTTCAGCTTTCATTCTTGGACTGAGATGCTCAGAAAATTAGAAATTCTGCCTCTTGTATATTTAACAAATAAGAGCAAACGTGGAGCTTTTGATGCTGTGAAAGAGCCAACTACTTTCATGTGCTCTCTGCTCTAAAAACCTTGACCTTGTGTCTGCAAAGGCTGTGGGGAAATACAGCATTAACTCCTCTTTGATTGACAAGTCATGTCACGTGACTGATCATAAAGTACCTTATCACTGGTGTCAATATTGGGTTTTGATTAATCTTGGCAATACACTTCACACATAGATGCAACTTTCGTTGCAAATATGTGCTGGAAGTAATAAACACCTGCTTTCAAGCCACCTAGATCTCAAGGCAGTTGCCACTTACTTTTTATTGCAGATAAATTAAATGAGGTCCATGATGTCCCTTATCTCATTAAACTTATCTTCAGGTAAAATTAAGGTGTCTTATGTTCTTCAGGATGATGAAAATGTGATACATACTGTAGGGTTAAAAAAAAAAAAAAGGTATTTTATTAATGTTAGTCAATATTTAGCACCTTGGAAAAGAGATCTAGGGCTTAGTCTCAAACAGCCTGCAATGACTCATGTGGCAATCTCTTCTGTCTCATATAAGTGGGTTTGAATCCCTTCCAATGGGGTAGTAAAAAAAGCCAATTGCTCTCACTTGCCCTGTGACACGACTTGGCATCATCAGCTGCTTTTGAAGGAGAGCAATGAAGTGGTGTTTTGTAGTGAGTGTAGTCCTGGGGGTGTGTATACAGCCTACGCAGATACTAGGATTAAGAACCTTGGTGCTTTGATATGAATGTTAAAATCTGCCAGGAGTAAGCAGATGTTTCTAGGTTGGGTCAGTCTGATCTATACTGAGGTGCTGAAAAGAACAGATGGCAAAAAAGCAACAAAAAAAAGAGGCTACATTTGCTGAACACATATATTTTCATAACCTAGATAGTTGTAGATAACAAGTTAGAGCATCTTATTTCTGTTATAAACAACAGCAAATTAGATGATGTATACAGAGGCTACGCCTCAGCCAGAGGTCACAAAAATAACGCATGTAAAATAATCTGGGGACAGGAGGAAGCAGCAGCATTTTAACAAGCTTTACATAATACTGTGACAAGAACTACAGCAAACAAACCACACAGATCAAGAATCCAGAGGGGCGCACACGGCGTTCAGATCAGAGCACGGGCGTTCAGCAGGCACAAAAGCTGCTGATCAAAGCACAACATCCCCCCCACCATCGAGCAGTGACGTTCCTTTGCTAAAAGCCCTTTAACACAACATAGCAGGAGGCACGCACTCTGAGCAGGAGTGAACTTTGAAGAAGACAGGCGCACAAAAAAGCACCATGTATTGGAGCAATTAATATCAAGAAACAAATCTGATTTCCTGTTCGTCCTTTCATGCTGTCAAACAGACAACCCACAGAGGAAGAGGGAAAAAATACTCTGAAAGGTCATAGGTAAAGATTACAAACAGAGCATAAGGCAGGAACAAACTTTAACATTTTTACATAATATAGATCTATATGTACTGCAAATTTGTCCCGGCTGTTGGTACACTTCTCATCAGTCTTACAGCTGAGCACGTCACTGCTGACAATGGACAGTTTCCCCGACTCAAGCTGGTACAAGGGAAGCCCAGAATCAGGACATTTCCATTCCCAATGCTGTAAACGCCTTCACACATATACGGATAACACATCCTGCCATTTTGAGTCAATGTAATGTTCTTTTAGTACCCTCTAGATTTTGCCTATGAATGTTTTAGCATTACTAGTTTGAAGCATTGTTAATTATAAAAATTGCATCTATAGCACTTTACATTTTCAGAATGCTTAAAGTTAATTAGTTAATAAATGATTTGATCCTTAACCATATAAGTACATTGCTATGTAGATAACCATTTTTAAGTGGATAACCCAAGGCAGGCGGAGGTTAAGGACCTTGCCTATGATATTACAGCAGAGGAAATAACAGAGTCAAGATTAAACCAAAATTAAGCACTGATTATTTAAAGTATATCAACAAATGAAGTGGAGGTCATTCTTTTTAGGGAAGTTAAACTTCCATGTGTTAGGGGAAAAAAATAACAGAAAGATATCTTAAAACCCAATTTACAGCAGTGAATTAAGGTCATGCTGAATTTGACTTAAATAATGTAGGCGTAAATCTTCACTGAATACCACAAACAAGCCACCAAAGAAATACTGAAAAGTCAGGGTTGATTTATTCTACAGCTTCTGAAAACATGATTTAAAATATCCACAGACAGTCATACTCCTTTATGAGACACAGAAACAAGGTAAATTTGCTTTAGCTTATTTAGAGGCTGATATAAACAAACAAACAAACAAACAAAACTCAGAAGCTTTTCAAGTCTCTGTGCTGAAATAAAACTTTCAGAAATACCCAGAAAATTACTTTAATCTGTGGGTCAAAATTATTTCAGGTAGCAGTTAAACTGTTATAACGTACAATGTTTCCTCACACAGAAGAATCCCATGGCACATGAAAAGACATACAGAAAAGTGTTGCTGTATCAGTCCAGCAACAGGGTCTTACAGGTTTCCAAGGGGAAACTCATTAAGACACCTTTTCCACTCCATTGCTTTCCAGTAAGAAGTGGAGCAATTCCTTATTCACTCTTGAGGAAAAAAAACTCTTTTTTTTTTTTTTTAAAAGAAATAGAAAAAGCAGCATTTCCAGCCACAGCGGGAAACTACATGATCAGAAACTGCAAAGTGCTGCCTTCCAGGGAACTATCAGATGTTCATGATCCCTGCTTACTGGAGGCTAATTCTGCCATTGTGCAGGTTTCCTAAAGTCAACTCATTATCAGATTGTATATTTAAATCTCAAGTAAAGAAGTGTTTTGTGGACTTATGCAGGTATCTGTTTGAATTCATCCAGAACTAATGAGAGTTACTGCAGATGAGCAATGCTGTGCTCCAGCAATGTAAATTGGGGACGTTTCTGTGCCACGTACTTTCATTCTGAGACTCCAGCAGACAACATAACTCATGAGTCTCTGTGTTTTAGGCACTACAGTTGCTTGGATGCTTTGCATAGATAATTAAAGGCAAAAGTTGTCACCTATTTCACCTTGCATTCCTTATGAAAGTAATATCTTTCTTTTCAGGCTAGATTCAGTAGTTGTATGGAATATTTTCAAGGTCCGATAAGCAGGTAATTTATAGACACAGAAGAAAAAATGGGAAATTCAAAAATATGGGGAAAGTACTAAAGAACTGAATTTGCTTTGGATATACATTTTCACAAGTGATAGAATTGTAACATTTCTGGAAAAGTGTGAGTCACAGAATAGGTGATGGCCTTACCTAATGGTTGTAGCAACAGGATTAGTAGCTAAAAGGGCTAGGTTCCTATTCTGGCCGAGTTACCCACCTAACGGGAAACCTCAGTAAAATTCGTTGATGTTAACCTGCCTGAGCTGTTAAACCATAATAAAAAGTAAAGATGAGGAACTGAATTTGAATTCAATTCTCTGCAGGAGAGCTGGTTCAAAGATTTACAAAAAGAACCTTACACTTGAACCAATCACTTCCATTTTGGCACTATATATCAGCAGAACTTAACTGAGGCATTTCACTGCCTTTGGATACTCTGTTTGGAGAATCATAATTGGTTAAGACATTATTAGACATGACTGATAAGACAAATCAGCACATTCTTTCATATAATTTAAACTATAGAAGTTGCAGTGAAGTTAACAGCTTCTAAAGTAGTTGCTGTAAGAAAAGGTTCCCTCTTCTTGCATGGTTTTCATGGTAAAAAGAGAAGGAAATAAAAAAGAAAGTATAGTAATTCTATAAAAAGCAATGGGAGTTTTACCTGTGCAGCTTCTCATTTTGCTGTACTCTAATTCTCACCAGTTGTTTCCAGTGGTGGGACATGATGGAGAGTTGGATATCAAGCTTTGCATATTTTCTATTGCCATCTAAGGTAAAATGTCACTGATGCACAGGACTTTTAGATTCTAGTTAAACATTCACCTAACAGTATACGAGTCATTCTTGTTACTATGCAAATGTCATCCTTTACCTGAAGGCAAATTCCTGCTTCTAAATATTTAAATCCCATCTAGTTTTCATCGATTTCTAAACACCACCACATCTTTGAAATTCTCTTAAGGATACATCAAGAGACAAAAACTCTCACTCTTTTTCCTTACCCGTGTCTAATAATGGTATTTTTGACTTATTTTACCAAAGCATAATGTTCTTCTTGATTCAGACAGGAAGGAAATCTCAGTTTAGCTGTTAGAGAAAATATAAAGTCAATCAAAATAATTTCCCTCCTTGGACAAAGAAGATGACAATAAAGACAGAACTGAAGACAGCCAACATCATACCTCACTTTTGGAGACCAGACCCCTAGCGATAGGTCTCTCCCATACATGGTGTATTTGGTGCATGATAGCAAAGTCTAATGCACGTTAGACTGGCATACCAAGGGACCACCTAAAACTGGCATTCCTCTGCCCTTAGCTAACCAATACAGACACAGAAAAGACAAAGTGTCTCTTCAATTTGCATCTTCCTCCAGCAACTTCTTCACAGCTACAGAAAATGCCTCTGTCTGCTTGGGATTCACAGCTGAAAACCTCCTCTTCAAAACTGGTGCCTGTTTTCTAATAATTGAGGCAAGCAGGTTTTATTGGGGGCTTTTTGAACCGTTGGCAAGTAATACGACTTCTATGATGACCTTCTTAGAAGAGTACCAACCTGTGAAGTTCATTCAGTCCCTTGCCTGGTCAGTTTGCTCTTCAGTCAGGATTAGGGAGAGCAAGGAATGAGCTGAATTCCACAGAAATAATCCAGACATCTAGATATGTCCCCAGAAGCCCTTTTATTGTTCTGACATTGTTATAAACAAACAATAACACCACCACAGAAACCTGCCAGTATAAGCACATCTGAGTAAGGCCAGAATCAGACTCATTGCAGTCACTGAGGGTTGAAATGAGATGATATTGCTACAGGCAGGGATACAGGAATCAGCTGCAAGGTTAACTTGAATATGATTATTTTTCATTAAACGTTCTTTCTCCAAACAACAGAAGAAAAGGGAAAAAAGGCCAATTTCCTCCAAAACTACTAAGTTATTGCTTATATCAAGCTTGAATCATGGTGCAAAACTGCTTTCATAGCCACACATACAGTCCATTGGCCTTTGAAATACACTGGTATAGTTTTAAAGTGAAGTCTAAGTTTCCAGTGGAGATGCAGTGTTTAAATTCTACTTCCAGTGTGGAAATTCAATGAAGGTCCAAAGGTTTTCGGCCTCGAAAGCCTTTTACTCAATACTAGGTAGAGCAGATGGAAACCCACCCTCTGGAGGTAACACCAAACCTTTGGAAAGCTGCGAGCTGTTTGGAGAATACTGAAACTGGGCAATGAAAAAAAACATGTGGACCATTTACATGCACACCTTGCTTTTTGTGGTTTCACCCAGGTGCTTGGAGCAGAACAGGAAACCCCAGGGTGACGCGATTTTTTCATTTGGTGGTAACTCTCTGTCTGCTCATCCCCTCCATGCCCTGGAGGATGGTAGAGTAATCAATGATCCACTGAGAGAGTGTGGCACAGAAATCACCCTAAGCTGTAACTGCTTTTGCAGGGTCACATAACCTGTCCCAGGAAACTTCAGCCACAACCTGCAGCTAATTACAAACAGGCTGAAGAGAGCTTTGCAACCCCTTAACTCTGCCCTGGTGAGGCCACTTCTGGAGTACTGCATCCAGTTCTGGGCTCCCCAGTTTAAGAAGGATAAGGAATTACTGGAGGGAGCCCAGCAGCGGGCTAAGAAGATGATCAGGGATTCTGGAGCATCTTTCTCATGAGGAGAGACTGAGAGAGCTGGGTCTGTTCAGAGAGCTGGGTCTGAGAGAGCTGGGTCTGTTCTGGGAGAAGAGAAGGCTGGGAGGGGATCTCATATATGCTTACAGATACCTCAAGGGTAGATAACAAGAAGATGGGATCATACCCCTTTCAGTGGTGCCCAATTATAGGATGAGGGGCAACAGGCACAGACTGACACACAGGAAGTTCCATCTGAATATGAGGAGAAACTTCTTGACTTTGAGGGTGTCAGAACAGGCTGCGCAGGGAGGTTGTGGAGTCTCCTTCTCTGGAGACATTCAAAACCCACCTGGACACGTTCCTGAGTGATCTGCTCTAGGTGTACCTGCTTTAGCAGGTGGGTTGGACTACATGATCTCCAGAGGTCCTGTCTAACCCTAACTATTCTGTGATTCTGTGAAATATCCCTGGTGAACCAAAGACCCAGACCAACAGACTGAAAGGAAAAAGCCAGGACCTCTGCTCCCTTCACCACAGAGGCACTGACAAGGAGAAAGGGGTTACGACACTCGTAGCCCAGCCATTAGCATGGAGAGCAACCACTCCTTCTTCCCTAGGGGCCAGCCCTTGGAGCAGGTGGTGGGGCTGGCAGAGGTGTTGCAGCCTGGGCAAGGCCAGCCTGAGCTGTGTTAGCCATTCCCAGGATGCTTTCCCATATTTTTTCAAGCCCTGTTCAGGAGGATCATCTGAATTGGTAAATACCTTCCAAGTCACAGTCCTAGTAGCAGGAGCACAGTTATACAGCCTTTACTTTTATGTTTCAGCAGCATCCAACTCTGTCTTAATTCAATTTATAAGCCAGTTTTCCATGTAGCACCTGTGGAATTTCTGAAGTACATTTACATATGATTATTGGCTTTTACTTCAGGCAAGTGAAGCAAATGAAAAGTGCAAGTCATTGCAATGACTCAGAGGTACAGGAAAGTAGAATTTGTGCCTCAGCTTAATCACCTGTGAGAGCCAAGAATGACTAAACAAACTAATATAATAAACTCTAGGAGACATGTATCTTTCCCCCCAAAACTATTTCCTAAACACTAGACAATGATAAAGGAGAATATTTACCTGGGCATTCTAGACAGTTTGCTTTATTTATTATCTTTAAAGAAAATTACTGGCAAAACTATCTGTGATGCACAGATAATTCTACAAACAAAATTTGTTCTCAACAATTAGAGTCAATGTCTCAACTGGATGTGAGAAAATGTTTATTTTCCTATTGCTTCTGACTAAAATGCCTTGGCAAAATAGAGGAAATAAGGAAGGCTTCTTGTTTGTTTTTGTTTTTCTTCAGACAATTTTGTATTTAGTGGTTATATTTGCTCTAGTTACAGACCAGTAAAAATTCACATTGGTCAAGCAGGAATATATAATCATTTAGTGGCTCTATGTTTTTTACCAGCTCCTGTGCTCTTTCTGTGCCAGAGACATCAGCACTGCAGGGCAGCTGGAAAAAGGAACAAAACACTGGACAAAAACAGCTGGGTGAGAATTGTATGCTGGAATAACCCAGACACAGGGAAAAAATAATCTCAGGTTTAAAAAGAGGCATAATATTTTAAGAGGGCCCAAAAAGACTGGAGAGGAATAGCTTGTTCCTTGCTGTAAGAATCAGAACAATTCACCAAGCTATCCTGACACAGTATTATGATACTTCTGTGTCAGGTGCAGGGGAAAGAGGAATATATTTTAAATGCGCCAAATAATTCACAGAGATATTAAGTTAGCCCATCTGGAAGTGGGGCATAGATCTCTGGGACTCCTCTCAATATCAGATTTAGAGAAAGTATTTCATATTTTGATAGGCCGTTTAAAAGCAAACGTCTTATAGCCGACCCCAGGTGCTCCATCTACTTGAAGCAAGAGGTTATTAAAGCTCCCCATTCTAAATATGTTTTTTGTTTTCCAAGGGCAAACACAGATGGTACAATGCAGCTTAGTGCAAGAGATGCCCGGGCAAACTGAGGATGAGGCAGTGCAGAAGTGGTACAGATCTGGCCCAGGCAGAGCTGTGTCTTGGGCCTGGCCAGCTCTAAGTCTTGTGCACCAGCACACACATGAACACCAGTCCAAGCACTGCTTTTGCCAGTAAGACCAGTATCGTGTTGACACACTCAAGGCTTGAAGGCACTGAACTTGCCTGGCAGTTTTTCTCAGAGCAGTCCAACGAAGACCGCACAGCCACAAGTTGCAGCATGGAAAATTCTGGTGAAATATAAGGAGAAATTTCTTCGCAGTGGACCGGCACTGAAATTGGGGCTTGGAAAGGTTCTGCAACATCTACTCTTGGAGGTTTTTAAAACTTGATTAGACAAGAATCCAGCTACCTGATTTAGCTTTGAAGTTGGCCCTCCTTTGCACAGGGCGGGTAGACAAGAGGACCTAGAGGTTCCTTCTGATCTAAATTATTCAATAATACCTGAATGATGTTGATGTACTGATGATATCCTCACAGCACCAGGAAAAGACAGGTAAACAGTATTTGCAAAATCGATCTCTGGATATCAAATCTACTCTTGCAGGCCAAGCCACCGCATAAAAGGAAGTTACCTCAGCTTTCTCCATCAATGGCAGTATCACCAGTATCCCACTGACTCTGTTTTCCCTGAGCACTTTGCTCCATGCCCTCTTACTCATCGATAGCGTGCTCCCTGTGACAGCACTTCCACAGATCTGAAACAACAAAATCCCTTCCCCTTTATGCTTTCCCCAGTCTTTCTCCCAATACCACCAGGAATTTTGCAAATGTTCCCCACTGCTGAATTACCACATTTCCACTGCATTCACCTTAGCTCCAAACACCTGACAAGAACTGTAGAAGTATCTAGCAATTATGACAGGTGCTAAAATCACACACATCGTTTTTATCTGGCATAACAGGGCTCCATAAGGCATTATGCAACTGACCCAATTTTAGGCATTTTAAATAACAGAGTGTAGCAAAACATGTCTGTTGTGATCTACTAAGTACTGATCTTGTCCCCACTGAGAATCAATAACCATATTACTGGAGGCAGAACCAGACCCTATACGTCAGCACCGCCCATCCATATACTAAATAAGTTGTACAAGGAAACATATTAGTTTCTAATCTTGGTTCTTCAGCACCTAAATAAGCCTCGTCACCATAGCAACAGATGGCTTCGCAATCTTTAATGCCTTTATTTTCACAAGTCCTCTGAGAAATAGAGGAGGACAGCTGTCCCCGTTTTACAGCTGAGTAACTATGATGCAGACAGGCAAAGTGATCTTGCCCCAAATCCTACATGAAATCTATGAAGAGGAGGATGTCAGGGCATGAGGTCTCTCAAGCATCTTACCAGTGCCCCAACTTCCTATCCCATCCTTACTTCTAAAAGTACATCCTATGTCTAGCTCTACATGAACACAGCCTCTGAAAAGCAGCCTTTTACATATAGAAAGCCAGGACTATCACATCATAAAATGAGCTGATTTGGTTTGGGTTTTTTTTAATTTCTTTTAGGATTTATCTGCACAAGGGGGTTAGATTACAGAGGAAGTCCAAAGGGAATTGGAAAAATAGATTAGGCCAATTCAGTAAGCCAGAAAGCAATGATGAGGCTCTGTAAATCCCACCGGTTTGTTCACATTTTAGAAGGTTGCAAAGAGACTGGATTCTGTGCTTCCTTTTCACAGTATTTGCAAGAATCTGACTTCTACACTGTACATAGCACGCAGTCTAGGGAACATAAACATCAAGATAGTTGGCAAAACTAATGCTTGTTCAGTTGTTCTCCTCCCTGAAGTAGTTACCTAAAAAAGATTAAGTTCATAACCTGGAAAGAGCAAAAGTGTGCCCCACACCTGTGCCTTCTTATGTATTTTGCTGCCCATCTCTCTGAGGGTTATGAACACAGAAGACAACCCTGCCTGCTTCCCCTTGGCTGTAGGTTATCCCTATACAGAAAGCCAAGTCTACCCTTCCTGTATAATCTAAACCTGTACTGGTTTAGATATATATCTTCATTTCCAGGCGCAAAATTCCAATTTCCAAATGTATGATATTCTGATCAGGGTCTCTGTGTTAGGCTGTTTCAGAAAAATCCATTTTACATTGCTCTGTCTCCCCTCAAACTTCAGGTATTAGCTTGATTCTCTTTTATTTATAATGGATTATAGGTAAAACAACTTTAGTTCATGTGATTCCTATCTTTATTTTATGAGCAAAAAAAAATGCAAAGAAAGATTCATTTATCAATATAATCTTCTAAGTTTACAATTAGGATCAGAGTTGTATATAAAACATCTCAACCTTAAAATGTCTCTACTTATCGCAGCAGTCTACACCATTTGTATTTATGAGGCAATTTGCACAAATGCCTTTAGATTGATGCAATGATCATTTTTATTTCATTTTTCTACTTCTAGTATATTATGTTCCTCTTCCCTTTATATTGTGTTTTTGTCAGGAAACTGCTTCATTCATTTCTCAAGAAGAACTGCTTTAAGAGAGGCAGATGGGAGCACCTACAAAGTGAAATATGGAAACTGTCTCTACATGGCATAAGTGTCCCCCTGGGTACTAGTGAATATTATACTTTTTAAAGTGCATGTTTTACTTTGGAAATAGAAGCAATTACTTTTAATTGTAGTTCTCAGCATGAAAAACTCACAAAAAGCATGTTTTTCTCCTCCTCAAAGTCAGACCTGTATATTAAAAACAGAAACACTCCAATACACACTAAAAAACAGGCCGTAGTTGTCCTGGGAATATACAGCAGTGCTGCTAAGCATGACTGCATAAAGAAGATATGTTAAGTATGAAACTGCCTTAGGTTTATCTTGACTGTCTTAACTCTGATGAGATTAGAGCTGCAGAATCAAACGCAAATACAATCCCCTGTTTCACTACAATAAATTTTGGTGCTTCTTTACAAAAACACATCAACGCTTCATTGTACCAGCTAGTTTTGAACACTAGCACTTTTTTTTTTTCCCTAGTTATGCAGAAAATGTTAGAATCCAGGAGACCTGCTTTAATTTAAAGGTGAATTACAGAGCTACACCACCAGAGAGATCTGATGTTATGCAGAGCACTCAACTTGGGCTGTGCAATCAACCTCTTAAATCCAACACACATTGGTGGACCCTGTGAGCCACGTTCAGTCTGGCAGCCACTTGAAAGTGTCACGCACTGATTTGATCACATTATTTTCTTTTGGGGTCTGCCTAGTTAACTCCCTTCAGAGGCAAAGACAACTTCTGTGGGGTGCTTTAGGTAATCCCTGGTAGTCAGGACAGCATTGCTGGAGCTATCACAGATACATGTGACCCAGCAGAAAGCAGGACACAGAGATTCCTCAAGAACGTAAAGCAGCGGAAGGATTTGTGCCCAAATCAGGTGTCCAGATGAACAAAGCAAGTGTGCCATGGTGAAAAAAGACATGGGAAAACAAAGGAGTTAAGGACAAGACGTATTCGACAGCCTTTTCCTGAAGTGGGAGAAAACTTGGGTTTCATGTGCATCAGTCTACATTTCCAGGAAGTGTCCCTGATGACACAAGGATGTCCGTTCTCACAATTATTGGCAAAGCTTAGTTCACACAGGAAGTACTGTACAGAGTAGAGAGTGGCTGGAGGGGCACATTTCCAACCTTTCTTCATCCTGCATAGAAAAATAAAATTCCCTTAGACTGCTATTTGCTCTTCTTGACATAGTCTCCCTAGCAGGTATTGCAACTAAATTAACAACTGCTTTTATCAAATCCATTTTTCTTCTGTATTCTACCTGCACAGAGATACATCCAAGACTGTGCTAGAATTTAGTGGACATGAATTTAAATATCACCTAGTGCAAAGCTACCAATAACCTCCATTACCCTTTAATTAAAGCAGTATTGGGAAATTATATAAAAATAAAGAGCTTACTTGAAAGACCTTGGAATCGGTTTCCTACCCGTATTTAGCAGTATTTAATTAAGGAACAATACCATCGAAGTGCGAGTTTTCACCCTCTGACATTTCGTTCAACAGAAAATTGAAAACCAGGATGCCTGTCTGCACTGTTAAAACCTGATGTCAAACACATTAGGGATTTTCACATGTATAAAGCAACAGATAAAGAAAAACAAAAATAAAACAATAGAATTTGAAGCCCTGGAAACTGCCCTATTTCATGAAAATAGCACTGCGCATCACAATGAAGAGAAACAATGGTTGTAAATAGCAGTACTGTCTCAAGAGGTTGCCCTCAATTATATGAGGCTACTATTGAAGACAGATATATTTTCTGAAGGAGCAGGCAACCCAACAAAAATGCACAAGAAGAGGAAATACAGGGCATGAATCTGCCCTCTTGCTTGAAATGGCCTGGGAGAACACAACTGGAGCAGGTTGAAACTGTGAACATGGCACATCCAAGACAGACGTGTTTCTCATTTCCTGATAGACAAAATACTCTTGAGAGAGGAAGGCACACATGGTGGAAGGAATGCAGGGCATCTCCAAGGTTAACCAGACACTGTGAGCAGAGCTACCTTTTAGTCTAGTATACTTTAGTTAGTAGATGTCAATGAACAGCATGTTATCAGATTCCTTGATCCATTTCCTCACCAAAGAGCTCCTCTATTAAACACATCCCAAAAGACCCAGCATATATAGCAATATGGACAGAAAGGAGAGTTTGGAACAAAGAGGAAACGTAGAGCTAATACCATGGAAAAGCCTGTGTGGGCAGAGCTTCACATTTTGTACTCAGTAGTATAAATTCATAGAGCGTCTGCTGGATTCTGTGGCCTGGATTCAGGTTCACATTGATGAAAACTGGAGAAGACTTGGTCCAGTTATTTATCTTGATACGCTTATCAAAAGGCAAACTTGGCAACTTCTGATCAACACAAAAAGAAGGTTCTTTCAGTTAATATTCCCCTCACACTAGCAGACATATGCACGTAACATGCCCCCTGCTCTTTCCATTGTTAATATAGTCACACTGTGCACACTCTTAAACAGGTGATGTGATAATGACTGAATGCTGGTAATACCTTCACTATGGGTTACTAGGTGGGCTCGGCTGCAAAGGTAAGTCACAACACACGTCCCTGCTTCCAGCAGGTGGACACAACTATTTCCAGTGTTTCTCCCCAGAACTGTGGAGTCCTCAGCCAAGAAAAGCTGCAGGAGATTTCTAAATGGGTTGCTCTGCTTTGGCTGTCAGAAAGTTCCTTCTCTCAGCTGCTTTCCTCATTAAGCCAGCAATAGGGCGCCTCAACAAAGGCTCAGCCACCAGAGATTTTAAGGATTCGGCAAACATCTACAAAAGATCACAAGCATATCAAAGAAGTACTGGGAAGGTACTACAGAGGAGAAAATTCATTACTAGTTTAGTGGTTGGGATGAAGTAGGTAATAAAATATCCCTAACAATGTAACCTGCTTTCTTGGTATTCTGCAGGCACTGCCATAACTGACTTTAGAGATGAGCTGAAAGATTCACATAACTGAGCACACTTAGAGTAAAATTAATACAATATATTTCAGCCTTACTACGGTTGCTGCTTAGCAATCAAGGAGGTAAAAATCCCTGCTTCTGTGGCTCCAGAGTGACTCCATGTGCTGAACTGCCTTCAGTCCCAGCTAGCAGATCACACTGTTTGCTATTTGTCAGTAAAATGAACACCATTCAAAGACAAGCAAGAGAAACCAGACGAAAAGGCTCAGCTATAAAGAAGAATTAAAAGAGCCAAGTGTCTATAACCTGTCCGAGCCATGAGGAAAGGCAGATATCAATAGCCTGGAAAAGCAAGAAAGATGGCAACAACAAACAGAGAGGACGTATTTAATGTGCTCCAGGGGAATGACTGGAATGAATGGTATGAAATTGTGGCTTCTGTGACACGTTTTGGGAGCAGCCCAGTTTCACCAGCATTGATGACCTGTCAGCCACTGTTCTCTGGTTAATCAGAATATTTCACCAGTAATGATGAATTTTCAGAAGTGTTGTGCTGAATTAATTTTAGGTGAAATAAATCCAACAGTGACATAGTAAACTTTTCTCCTGTGGTGAGAACCTTTCTGCAAGCTCAAGCAGCCCGGAGCTCAGACTGAGCTTGCCTGTGTTGAAGGATCAGCACCAGATCAGTGCAGAATGACTGTCCATACACTGCTACATCACAGCTCTTGGAAACAGTAGGTTTAACGTCTCAAGTATTTCCTGATAGTGATTCCTATTAGGCAGCAGAATACCCTCCCGAGAAGAAGATAAAGCAGCCTTACTGTTGAGAGAATACGAAACTAGGAGAGGACAACTGTACTTCAGATATTAAAACATGTATTGTCCTTGTTCATGATTGAGTAGGGCTTTTCCATCTTTAGCATCTGCAGGTGATGCACAACTCCTTAGGAAGGCTGAAAGTGTTCCTATTAAAAAAAAAATCCCAATATTATTTCACATTTTGAAAAAATAATTTATTCTTGTTCTCCTAAAGGACAAAGTTAGGTCTCTCTTTGGTAACTCTTAGCACTACTCTTATGAAGTAAATTCTAACCAGGTGTGCTGTTCTGTTTTAAAGTAAACTATGCACAAACTACAGAATGCTTAATTTTCATTAAATAGTACCTGGCATCATTTTTCTTTGTTTCATTCACATTTTTCTCCTTCTTTTCCACTGTAAATAGTGGACTCAAGGAAATACTGCTAAACTACCTAAATTCACAGTCCAGTTTACAGAAGTTATTCCTCTCAGTAATTGCCAAGTTCTGAATAAGAAGTTCTTAGTGACCTTTCAGCAAGAAATCTGAGAACAAGTTGTTCATCTAAAGCAATATCAGAAGATATTTCCTTACATTTGTCAGAAACCACTGGAAAGAAAGACTTATGAAGCACAGCACCATCAGCCACAATCAGGTACTTTCTGACATGAAAGACTGGAAGAAAGAAGTTGCTGATGCAGGACCCAAAGAACTTCTTGACATTTACTTCTCACAAAAGATCCACCTGTTCTAGAATTCACGTTGACCAAATCTTGGAGAAAGAAACAAGCAAAGACTGTTAAAAACTGTGCCCAACCCAATATGCAGAAATAAAGAATGAACAGATGCCAAGAACCCCATCTGCCCTTCTCAGGAAATGAGCCAAAGATTGTTCTCTACTTTTCTGAATTCACATTTGGATGAGATTACATATTTTTTAATGGCTAAAGGGATGGTTTAATGCAAGAGCACAGAAAGTGAAAGGAGGAAGTTGAAAGAAAATTACTGCTCAGAAAGGTTAGGAACATTTCACTTTATCCTGTGGAAGAACATCATGAACTGTTCAAGCAACTTCCAGAGCATTTAACTTCAGAAAAAGGACCTGTGCTGATGTTAGCTGGGGTAGAGATAATTTTCTTCATAGTAGCTACTAGCACGGAGCTGTGTTTTGGATTTGTGCTGAAAACAGTGTTGATAACACAGGGATGTTTTCCTCATTTCCGAGCAGCAGCTACACAGAGTCAAGGCCTTTTCGGCTTCTCACAGCACCCACCAGCGAATGGGCTGGGGGTGCACAAGAAGCTGGGAGGAGATACAGCCAGGAGAGCTGACCCCAACTGGCCAAAGGGATTTTCCATACCATATGATGTCATGTTCAAAAAGAAAACACTGGGGTAAGAGGAAGGCTTGGGGGGGGGTGATGTTCAAAGTTACGGCGTTTGTCTTCCCAAGTAACAGTGATGTGTGACAGAGTCTGGCTTTCCTGGAGATGGCTGAGCGCCTGCCTGCCCATGGGAAGTAGTGAATGAATCCCTTGTTTTGCTTTGCTTGCATGTGTGGCGTTTGCTTTCCTTATTAAACTGTCTTTATATCAATCCATGAGTTTTCTCAGTTTTACTCTTCTGATTCTCCGCCCCATCCTACTCAGGGGTGAGTGAGCAAGCAGCTGTGTGGTGCTTAGTTGCCAGCTGGGGTTAAACCTTGACAGAAGCCCATTAAGAATAAAATAATAGACATGAAATAAAACAAAATCGTAGAAACAGATAGTGGTTTTAAACCAGGGCAATGCTCTCCATCTCCATCCACCATAGACAAGGTTAGATGAGACCAAAGAATCCAGATCATGCCCAGAAAAGAACCTCTAATTACAGATGTGAAATAACTGTGGACTTCACCATTTGCTCCCCTTCCTTTAATTGTTTACCAAATTCCATTTAAAAAAAAAAAAAAAGAGAGAGAGAGAAAGAGGAGGTTTAAAGCATGGGAATGGGTGTGCATGTTAACTTAACCCTTCTCTTCCTTGATGAATGGGCTGCTCACCAATGTAGGACATTCCCATAACCTTATCTGGGTTATCCAAATTGGCACCTGAATGGCAACAAGCTTTCCTGAAGCCACGGTTAAATTAGGCTGGATAAAGCTGACATTAAATGGAGCCAGAATCTGTGTAGTAGTCCTTTGATAAGAACTTGAGTAGCAAAAGGTAATTTAGGACAATGTCTACACCTATTTGTCTTTTCCATATTTGTACAAGAAAGATATGCCCTGTGATCATCAACAGTTTGACATTAGGCCTGTTCTTAGCTGGTTTTTAGGTGGTTTTTTAAGCTCTGCCCATTCACTTATAATAATAATGAATAATTAACTCAAAAGAAAATCAAAGAAAACATGAGTCTGCCTTAATATTGGCGTGTCAAAGGAGGCTTAACAGTTGCTTAGCACCATGGATTTCAATAGAGCATTTCCTCATTCCCCTCAGCGTAAGTTAGAGAAGAAGTAGCAATACAATGAGACATTTGCACAATCTTTTAAGTGGCTTACTTCATCTAAATGCTACAGTACTTCACTATAATAATAACAATTATATGTGGATTTAGCTCAATTAAGCATCACCTTGGTAATGCTCTCTTCTTTTGTTATCCAAACATCATTGCATCTGTTCATCAGGATGACTGAAGTTTACCCAGGAAGCCAAGTCAACTTCCTAGCTCTGTATTCAAGTGAGTCAACTTTAGAGAAATAATTTTAAAGCCTGAAACTAACTACTCTACATTCACACTTGTTGCTTCAAGTGCAAATGCCTCAATTGCTCACACACTGGTTACAAATGTTCATTGGCTGTATTACTGGACAAATCCATTCTAACATTCTTCTGAATCTTATCCACAAAATTATACGTACTATGTTGAATATTTGAAAAATGTTACCACATCCCTACCATGCACCTTTCCTCGATGCTAAGAAGTTGCTGTTTATTCCATTGTGTCTTCGAATTTCTGATCTTTCCATTTGCTCTTCCGTGAACTTTCTACAGTTGGTCCACATCTTCCTTGAAGTACGGTACCCAAACTGGGCAAGCCACTCTAGGTGAGTAGTTTGGCAGTATCTGAGCAACAAATTACTTTATATTTATGCATCCTAGAAACATCTCTNAATCTGTCATTTAGAATTCATGTCTTCCCTTAAGATATCCTGGAGGTCTCTCATGGATTGCTGTCATCTGTGCCATTAACAAGTATGCTCTCTACCCCATCTTCTGGGTGACAGATGAAAATATTCAGTAATATTTGGTCTAAGACAGCCTCACTAATTTGACTACGAGTAACTTGCTGTGGCATTTCAGCAGCACTTCAGCCTTGAATGGTGTTTTGCAGGGCAGCTTGATATTTTCAAAAATATCAAATTAGTGAAGAAGTCGCCATTCTGCTGTTCTCTGTTAGAGGCTGAGATCTCAGCCTTTGTCACACTGTGTCTGACACTAATTCAGTGAAGGCTGATGGAGTCTTAGTAATTTCTCAACATCATCCATTGCTCAGACATCCTATTCCCAGGAACAGGAGACCAATTCTTCCCTGACCATCTTATTACTGGTTTGTGTTGCTGTTTCTGTGCCTTGACCATTTTGATACAGTTCCTTCACATTCCTGCTATAAATGTATTCCATCCTTAGCGGCCAAGACTTGTTACGATAGTTAAATGTTGTGAGACTGCTGTGACATGACAACACACGTGATGTTTCCACCATAAGCAAGGACAACTACACATCATCTGCTCCAGCAAAAGCCCCCTTGTGTCCAGCTAGCACAAGAGAGATGGTGTTTGGCTCAATGTGAGCCTAATTGAAATATGGCCTTTTAAAATTCAGTTAAAACAGCATTACGCTACATTTCAATTCATTGTATTACATTTCAATGCATTTTATTTTCGCTCTAAAGCAGTTTCTTGAAAACACACCATTGCTACTGGTCTATTTTCCAAAATGCTCTTCAGTCTGTTTGCACATGACAGCAACTGTAAAAATGAGCAGTTGTAATGAGGTTTATTCCTACATTCTCTTAAAACTTTGATGCATTTAACTGTAAAACTACCTGATCTTTTGTGGTGTTGTTGTTGTATTCTCACTATGCACATTCATTGTTTCATAACTCTCCTGTTTTCAACATACAATACGTGGATCATTACGGATTGTTCCACAGTTTGCAGATGCCCTGTCCCACTTACAGCAAAAAAACCTACCTACATATACATATGTACATATTTATATGTGCACACACACACGTGTATTCATACATATTCATATATGAATATATACACACGTAATTGTAGGGTTTTATGTACATGTGTGTGGACAAACACACTTGCATATTGCACACAGGTACCTATTCCATATTTTAGCTCCAGAGCTAGGTGATTGCTTGTAATACAAATGTTGTATTGCTGCCTGACAGCTTGAACAGAATACTTCCCTG
This sequence comes from Pampusana beccarii, assembly GCA_013399365.1. Classification (NCBI taxonomy): domain Eukaryota; kingdom Metazoa; phylum Chordata; class Aves; order Columbiformes; family Columbidae; genus Pampusana; species Pampusana beccarii. The sequence goes on along the minus strand of VWYH01002493.1, from coordinate 191,511 downwards.
AAAATTCACTCACAAGATAATCATACAATATATTGTTATTTGGAGTATAGAAGGAAGAAAGGGGTAGGTTTCAAAACACAAAAGAAAACAACACAAATTATGTATCCATGAGAATAATCAAGCAGGGCTTTTTCAATGAGAGCCAAAGTAAGGAAGATATGCATAACACCAGAAAAGGAAAAAGTACAGAGGCTGATCTTTGATAGAAATGACCACTGATATTCACCCCTCAAGGCTAATTAAACTGCTTGTTCACTTTTAGAGCACGAGCCCTGTGGAAAGCACGTTTCCTCCGGACTTGGTGCTGACCCTCTGCACAGAGGGAAGTTTCACCACTTAGGATGACCATCACACCGGTGCGGTCACACGCTGTTGAAGGAGCACCCTGAAGAATGGCTTGACTAGGCATCCCATCTGTATCAGGTGGACCGGCTGGAAAACAGCAACTTAATTTAATGTCTCTCTGTATACAGATGAAGAAAACAACCAAACAACCTCTCAGATACTCACTGACCAAAAAAAACCCAACCAAACAAAGAAACAAAAAACAAACAACAACAAAAACCACAAACAAACAAAACAAACAAACAAAAAAAACCCACCAAAAACACAGACAGGACCCTGTATACTTTGAGCACTTGTCTACAGTGTGGGGCAAGAAACTCCAGGCTGTTCTGCCTGGTCAGGTGCCAGGGTTGGATGCCCACTTTCTCTCTAGGCATATTCCTCATGGCCAGAGGAAACAGGGTCTTTTCTTTAGTCCCTCCCCGCTTCTCAAAGAAACCACAAGGCCGTTTCCATTTTGACAAAAACAAACTGCCAAAATCTTTCAGACATCTCTATCTACATGTTCCTTCCAGTGCCGCATGAAGGAAGACTTATCTCCTTCACTGGATTTTGGATTAGGCTCATATAAGCAGGAATAAAAGAGGAAACCATAATCGCATGAGATCTTCAATGCTTGGCCTCTCGGTCTCTGCAAAGACAAGTCCCATTTATCAAAAGCAGCCATTTATATTACCCAGAACAAACTTGGGTCAGTGGGAATGTTTGTAGGTTTGCATCCCTGTAGCAACAAAGAGATTAAAATACTTCAGTGGAGTGGTATAAGACCTTCAACAACTTTGATTTCCCTGGCCTTTTCTTAGGAAGTTTCTGTGAGATGCAGCTCTCTGGAATATAAACTAAGGAATAAAAAACTGTGGGTTCACACAGACGCCCTCTGACTATTGTCTGTAGAAGGGAGAAAAAGAAACGAGTAATCTTTAAGTGTAAAAGCAGTGTTATAGTTAATTAAACAGAAAAAAAAAAAATCCTTGCCATTCTCAACATAACTTTGACATTTAATTTTATTTTATTTTAATGCGAAATAGGCCTTCCCCACAGGAGACCCAGGATGGCCAATTATAAAGAGAAAAAGAATGCTTTAACATTTTATGTTCTAATAAATCAGAAAGTTTGGTGGTAGTGTTAAACTCCTATGAATCACCAAGCTTTCACGCTGAGCAGAGCATCCAAGAGCCTCCAACTTACCTCAAACTGGACCATAAACCCATTCATGCATCATTTGTATGTGAAATATCTTCACGTAAACCAAATGACCAGAATTACCTCCATTCTGCCACCACAAACTTGGTGTATTTACAATGCAAAGTGAACAGTGCCATTAGCAGGCAAAGCCAGGGAGCCTTGTCTCCAAAAAGTTTTGACCCAAGGCTTTCCCCATCTATGTGCACTCCATGGATTTTCCAAAGCTTTTCCCATCACAAGGCATGCGTGGGGCCCTTGTCTTCTCTGACCAGCCACCTACTCTCATGAAATTCATGGGAACTCACTAGTTTTGAAACTACTGCTCTTAATCAAATGACGTTAAAATTGAACAAGTCGCAAGTTAATTAGGAGGGAGGAAAAAAAGGCATTGTAGCAGAAGCAGCTTGATCACACAACTTTCTGTTAGTTTTCAGTGGGGTTTTAAGGAAACAAATGAAAAATTATAAGGACTGTCCTTGTTTAACCAAACCACAAGAAAATGAGGGACCACATACAGACTGAGCTAACATTGTACATTTAGTTCACTGAGTTTTGCTTGAGAAGCCTAAATTTCAGAAAAGTCTCCTGATCGCAGGCTCACTCTGCAAATAGTAAACAGCTGAGCCCACACAATTACATTCACTCCTCCCTTTCCTTTCTGTGCCTTTCAGATCAATCACAGAATATTATTTCCCATTCCCACACAACCGGCTGGGCTCTCCTGCCAGCTTTGTGCAGCAGCAGCTCTAGCAGACAAAGGAAAAGAATTCTTGTTAGCAGTGTAGGATGAGGGCAAACCTTGGGTTTCATCTGTTCATAAAGCATCTGAAATCCACTCAGCAAAGCAAACAAGGGGAAATCTCAGGGTGTTGGCAGTAGCTGCCTAGCACCAAGACGTTTCAGCTGTCACCAAGGTAAAACGAGAAGTTTACCAATTTATGGGATCTAGCTAGATGGCCAGAAGATTCGTTTAATAATATTGCTGATCACATACCTGTTCCTTTTACCCTTGCACCTTCTACTGCAATCCAACTTGTGCTGCACCTCCGTGCTCACCCAATGAAGGTGCTTTGCTTTTTACAACCAAAGCACCAGCCTTGCAGGACCTCAGCTGTATGGTCACTGCCAGGCTGAAGCCCCTTTCACCGTCTCCCACAAAAGGAAACCTGGTGCAGCAATGCCTGCATGGACTGTGCCCCAAACCTGACTGCAAATGCCTTTCCAAAAAGGGTGTCAGCCTGAAAGTAAATTCATGTTTCACCGGTCTGAAACAACTTTGTTCCTGAGGTAAGACCAAAGTCACAACAATCAATATGACAATTTTCCCCACTGGACCTTGCCACTTCTCCTTACTTTTAACCTTCTAAGTTCAATGTGTCTGCTTCAAATGTCAGTGATTTTAAACAACTTGTTCAATGTCCTGTTTATCAGTGCCCTTTAAGTTCCACAGCGTGTACAGTGAGTTTAATTATGAGAAAATGCTGGGAAGCCAAAATTTTCCAAAAAGCAGTAAATGCTGAAAACAAAAATGTTATGTTTAACTCACAAATTGAATTTAAGAATCTGAATTATAAACTGAAGTAGTCACTCATCGTATAATCCTCTCAAGGATAATGACTCTATTATTATTATTATTATTATTATCCATATATTGTTAGCGTTGCATCAACTAATACAGTAATCTAAACAGTAACATTATCACAACTGCTAGCAACCTTTCCTAACAAGGAAAGAGGAGCTGCAAAAGTGCACAAATGAGAAAGATTAACATTAGTATTAGCACAATGGAATAAGCACTTTGAGTAGACAGCTGCTGCTTGAAAGAAACTCTGAACTGTATAAACACCCACAACATTCTTGCATCAGAAAAGTCAGCCAGGCCAATGGACTTCAAGAAGAAAACAGACCATAAGATAAGGTGCAAAGGGGACCTGAGCAACAGACCAGGGTGAAAAATCCTAAAGCACAGAACAGCAGTGTTGGTGCTCTGTGGGTCACTCACTGAGGACAAAAGAGATTTTGCTACTAACAAAAAAAGTTTTGCTGAGTTTGGGGTTTTGTGGGGTTTTTTTAAAGAAAAATGATTGGGTAGTCTTTGTTTTCAGAGCTGAACATCTCGTCTTCCTTCCCCGAGCTCCACAAGAAAAGAATCACTTATTACCAGAATGCCTCTGCAGGGAGAGTCACAAACTCATTACAGGAAGTATGTAAGAAATATCTTCATCACGTCCCTGTCTGTAAACTGATGGTACATGGTGCCACTAATTTTGGGGAAGAAAAAAAACAAAGAAGAAAAAAAAATAAAAGACAAACCAAGAAAACACTGAAATAGCTTCAAAAATAAATAGAAATACAGACAGGCCTCCGTACACTAAAAATTCCTCTAAGTCTGACAAGGCATTAAAAATCGCTTTTGTAAGAACAGTAGTGGTCAGAAGTGTGACAAAATTTCTGATGCTCCTCGCCCACAGTCAGGGTGCATTGAGAGACAGACAAAACTACAATTCTGCTCATGCCAAGACAGCAAAGTGTACAGGTCGCTCATAAATATTAAAGTACATGATCTGTATTTGGTTACTGATGTCAATCAGAATCCATCCTTGATGAAAAGGATATGCAGTCGGTTAAAGTACAATAACTTCCTATTTTATGAAAATAAAGAGAAGAGAAAATACTCCTCAGAATAATGTAATTTGAAAGCTTTTCAAACAGTAATAACACAATTCAAGGAAATATGACTTTTACTGTCTTCACTTCTGATAAAACCAACATAGATCTTATTTCTTACTTTGTTCTTAATAAAGAAAAATTGGCAAATGTCTCAGCACCATCAAATGGGTTTCAGACACGCAATTCTCTCCAAGATTATCTAGAATTTCTCAGGGGAAAACAGTGAAAATATCTGTACCAGTTCTGGCAGAGTCTAATTTTAATAAATTAAATGTTTCTCTTATGTGTGTGCTCACACTCTAATAAAACACATATGGAAAATAGTGAAAATATTCAGAGAAACAAAATTTCTTTTGATGATGATTCATTGAAAGCAAAATCAAATCTGTTATTAACCATCAGAGTCTAAATGGTGTGATGAATGCCTGGGATTTACATGGCACTTCTCATCTTCGGATACTGTAATTAATTATTCTTGTGCTGTGTGGCATAGTTTTCACACAAGGCTCTTCTAATGTCCAACTAGACACTAATTCTAATGGCTCCTTTCCTCAGCTGGCATAATGTGGTGAAACTCTGGTCATGTATCTAACATGGATAAAGAATAGATTTGTACTGAATGCTGCAACGACAGAAACAATAAGTTTATTTCATTTGTTTGCTTGATGCTTTTGATTGAACCTTTAAAAGTATTTTAAGGTTTAGGTTTGGGAGTTTTTTAATAAGATAAAGCTCCAGAGGGAGCCCACAGACGAAGAATATGTATATAAAATATCTTCCAGACTAATAGGAAAACTGCATGCAGAAATTTCTTCAAATGGATGTTTCAAATCTATTTTTATTAAGGGACTGTAAGTTTCAACTATATGGAATAATCCTCCAAATAATTTTTACAGAATAGGTCTTACTTTGTTCTATTTAGTGTACATATGTCAATAAATACAAAACCTGTTGTAAATAAAACAATTTCTATTTGAAATCAAAGTTGTTATTACTTTGCCTCAGAAGAGTTCAAGATAGCCTGTATGCAGTTATTCATAGGAAACAGAGACACCCAGAGGAAATATTAAAATAAAAGTAAGATCTATTGGGCTAAAGAGGAATGGTTATACCATGGCATCCCATTCCAGGAAAGCCATCCTGTGGAAAGCCATCCAAAAGAAAGCCATCCTGCCAGGAAACACATCAGGGTAAATAGGATGTACAATGCATTTCCATTTCTCATCTGTAGAGAATTTTTCTATAAAATATACTTCACATCCTATTCTTATTGCATTTGTATCTGACTCAGCTGTTTTCACTGGACCTTCTTTTATTTCTCTTGCCCTAACACTGCAGATCAGTCCCTCTCCATGAAGTTCTTCACTCCAGCTGTTTTCCCTCAAGAACCACTACCTCTACTGGGATTTCACTTCAGCTCTTCCCCTTCACAACAGACGGAGAATTTAAGCCACTTTTGTGCCTTAATAAAAAAGGTTAATCCAAAGGGGAAAGGGCAAGAACAGTGAAAACACGAAAATAGCTGGAGATTTCAGATAGATAATGGCAAAATTACATTCCCCTCAGCAGAGGAGGTGAGGAGGAGTTTGAGGTGGGCAGAATATGTGATCTGCCATCAGAGCTGGATTTTCCTTCTGGTTGGCTCTGACAGTTTGACCCTTGGCAAAAAAAGATGTCCAGATCTCACTTGTCATCAACTTGTTACATTTTTAGGTTTAATATTTTAGAAATTTTTAACACACTATTTGCAGACCACTTTCAGAGTCCTCCAGGACAGCAAAGCCTTAGACACATTCTACAGCCTATGAAAGCTCCTCTCATTTTCTTCGAATAGATTTTTTGTCTGGTTTTTGGTTGGTTGGTTTGGGGCTTCTTAGGGGATTTTTGAGTGGGTTTTTTTGTTTGTGGGGTTTGGGGTTTTATGTTGGTTTGTTGTTTGTTTTAATTCTGAATCATCAGTGCCTTCCTTGACTGGCTCACTCACAAATTTCCAATAAAGCCCCTGGTAGGACCCTACTGTTACAGATGTGTTTTGTTCCCATAGAGGCAAAGGTCTGGTGTTTCTGCTTCCCTCTCAAGGAATGAAGCCTGCTACTACCCTGGTGGTCCCTGAAACCTGCAGAGCAGAGTATCGTGATTACTATTTGAGAATATCCTCCACTGATGTATTTCACAGCCTTCTCTTCCCTACTTTCTTCTTTACCAGAATTCGCCTTCTGTTCACATGAAGACAGTTTACCTTGTTGTATACTGGCAAAAGAAACAAAAGTACCATAAAACTAAAACAAGTTTATCAAGCCTATGAATCACAGAATCACAGAATGTTAGGGATTGGGAGGGACCTCGAAAGATCATCCAGTCCAATTCCCCTGCCAGAGCAGGAACACCCAGATGAGGTTACACAGGAAGGCATCCAGGTGGGTTTTGAATGTCTCCGGAGAAGGAGACTCCACAACCTCCCTGGGCAGCCTGTTCCAGTGCTCTGTCACCCTCACTGAGAAGAAGCTTCTTCTCATATTTAAGTGGAATCTCCTGTGTTCCAGTTTGTACCCATTACCCCTTGTCCTATCATTGGTTGTCACCAAGAAGAGCCTGGCTCCATCTTTGTTACACTCACCTTTTAGATATTTATAAACATTAATGAGGTCACCACTCAGTCTCCTCTTCTCCATGCTAAAGAGACCCAGCTCCCTCAGTCTTTCCTCATAAGAGAGATGCTCCACTCCCTTAATCATCTTAGTTGCCCTGCGCTGGACTCTCCCCAGCAGTTCCCTGTCCTTCTTGAACTGAGGGGCCCAGAACTGGACACAATATTCCAGATGTGGTCTCACCAGGGCAGAGTAGAGGGGAAGGAGGACCTCTCTCGATCTACTAACCACCCCCCTTCTAATACACCCCAGGATGCCATTGGCCTTCTTGGCCACAAGGGCACAGTGCTGGCTCATGGGCATCCTGCTGTCCACCAGGACCCCCAGGTCCCTTTCCCCTACACTGCTCTCTAATAGGTCATTCCCCAACCTATACTGGAACCTGGAGTTGTTCCTGCCCAGATGTAAGACTCTACACTTGCCTTTGTTATATTTAATTACATTTTTTCCTGCCCAACTCTCCAGCCTGTCCAGGTCTCTCTGGATGGCAGCACAGCCTTCTGGTGTGTCAGCCACTCCTCCCAGTTTTGTGTCATCAGCAAACTTGCTGACAGTGCACTCTATTAGCTCATCCAAGTCGTTGATGAAGGACAGGCTGCTAATATAAACTCTAACACTAATCAGTTTTCAGGAAAAAAAAAAGCTAAAAGATAAATTTGCTTTATATTCAATCCAAATATGGGAGGAAAAAAAGAGGAAAAAAAAAAAAAACAAAAACAACAAAACCACAACATCAACATCCCACCATTTGCATTAGCATAATGTTCCTCTTAATCATTGCAAACATTATCACCTTCAGGAAAACTGAGACAGAGTGAATGACTTGCCCCAGACTAAAGCATACATCAGAGAGAGAAATGAGAGGAGAATTTTAGTGTTACTGCTTCAGTTACTGCTGATCCTACTGAGATTTCTGGCTTCTCTGCTTCAAATTACCCACTATTGTTTTGCTTTGGCTAGGAAATGCAAACCCTTCCAGCAACTGGTCTTAAAAAAAAAAAAACTATTATCTAAACAAGTTCCCTTTCCACTATTAAATATTCTTCCAGCCCTAAACACTCCAGTGGACTTCAGTTTTACAGACATTGCAGAATACTAGTCAGCTAGGGTAATAGTAATACTTTGCCAAAACAACATGGATTTTTAAAGGCTGTGGTTTTGGTGAAGAGCCGAGACACACAAACATGGGGATGAAGTGAAACAATTCTATTGCTCTGTTTTATTTCGGAGAGCCACAGGGAAAAAGAAAAAGCTACCTGAGTGAAGAATGGAAATATTCGCTATGTTTGACAGAGGAAGCATGATTAAAATGCATTGAAGCTGAAATAATGGCTAAACTCTATCAAGAAAAACTCTCGCCAACTCATAGCACGAGTGTTGCATTTGTAACGCAGGTAAGAGTATATAAAAACCATCTGTCTTAAGGCTCATCTTATAACATGTGGCCATTACCATTAAAAAGATATCCCCCAGAACATCTCACTAGATGAGAAGAGGCAGAATAGTATACCAACATACCTCCAGCAACCTGAAGCAATATAGTCCTGCCAGCAGTGCTCCAGCATAACCATCATTTCTCTGCTCACTTGCACATAAACTCTCCCTATGCCTGCTCAGAATTTTTTCCCAACAAAATAGTTCTCTGTGGGAAGTTACTGACTGGAAAATGAGCTGTTTGTGGGACTGTGGCAATTGTAGATAATTCCAGGGAAATATTTCCTTGACATTCAGCACAGGGAACAATAAGGGTTTCTTGGGTTCCCTGGATTTTTGCCTGAACAGTAAAGGGGCTGCTCTGAAGTCAAGAAGCTGGATCTGTGGGCTTGTATGAAAAATGATTCTTCCAGGAGATGCAGATGCAGGGATCCCAGTTCTTCACATGCCCCATGGACAGTGAGAAAACAGCTCTGTGTTCCAAATGGTAAAACAAAATCACACATCTGAATCAAGGGATGCATCAGCCAGGAAAGATGTTTCTCTTACTCAAAGAACAGCAGTCATTTAAAAAATTGTTAGCATGGAAAGAACGACAACTAAAATGAAAAATTATTTTTAAAAGTTAGACTAAACTCTTCAAATAACGTCAAACTTGAAATATTTTACTTTGATTTGAAACAGTTAGTTTTGTTCGGGTTTGTTGGTTGTTTTTTTTTTCCAGAACTCCTCATTTCAGTAGAAGTTTCTATGTCTTGATACTTTAATTTATAATGGAATGTTGTCTTTTACAGGAGTGTTTCCCACAGGATGAGTATTGATCCAGCGATATTTGTCAGAATCCATAGGATTCTTAAAATGCAAGCTTACTTCAGAACTCACTACAAATGAACATGGCAATGGTAATTAGCACTGGTAGTTGCAAAATGGCAGTAGTAATTAAACCAGCAAAAGTACAGGCTGCACATCATGAAATATTTTTCAACAAGCATGTCTATTATATTTTGAGACATGTCTCCCAAGACAAGTAATGAAAGCCTCACCACTTGAATCAATTAAACGAGACAAAACACTTGAAAACACGCTGTGGGGAGCAATCGCACACCAGACAAGCAGGTGGACAAGATGATCTTTCAGGTTTTTTACATCTCTCAAATCTGGAGAACAAACCAGCGTTGCCACAGGGAACAGGGGTGCCAACAGGCACATCTTGTCTTTGAGGACTCCAGTCAGCCAAGAGGAAAAACCCTGCAAGCAAGACCAGGATGACACCAGCACAGCAGTGACTGAGGCTCCTACAGCCCCCCCAGGGTAGCTCTGAACCAGCTCTCTTGCTTGGGTCTGACTTACAGACTAAGCATTGCAAGGCATAACCCAAAACAGACTGCTAAACTGTTCCCAAAGCTGGGAAAGGCTCACCCAACAGCTACACTGCTACTAACAAACTGTGGTCACTACTTCAGCAATTGCCTGGCTCTGTCTATAGGAGCCATGGTGGAAACATCCATTAAAGAGTTTTGCAACCAGGGCATCAGTGTGCGCTGGGTCTCACCCTTGCGCCTAGTCGACAGGAGACAAGAACATCACCCCAGTATTTTAAGCTTGAAGAGGTGCAAAATGCGGGCTTCACAGCCTCAGTCTGCAAGACAGCAGTCCCTGTGCCCAGCGATGGAGGCAGCAAGTTCTGGCCTCCTGGGGTGGTTTTGGCTTTCTATATTTCAATGCAGCGTCTGCGCACCTCTCCTGGTGCCAGTGTGAACCCCAAGAAGAACCAATTCAACTTTTTGATGAAACTTTCAGGCCAGAATCAGGTAACCTCCTCACAGCAACAGACTGCTTTCATAAGTTTGCATAAAGGAGAAAAAACACTGCAATTTGATATTCCCCAAATCGACACCATGTACATGTCTTTATTCACAGACTACTTATTTCNTTTTTTTTTTTTTTTTTTTTTTTTTTGTTAATAGCCTACACTAGTATCCGTAAAAATCCTAGCTCACCACTGGTCTTCATTTATCTTCCTTCCATTCTTCCAAAACATCAGAGGAAATTTCTCAGTCAAAACACCACCTGTTTTTATTTTTTTTAATTTCTACCACGGTTTCTGAATACCTGCTCTTTATGTCATACTGCAAAACACTAGGCAATTAAAGACTTATAGAACAAGGAAAAAACAAAGCTTGTCTGCATACAGGGAATTATACATGAGACAATAATAGCCATGAGTAAGATGTTATTTTATGTGTGTCTTCAGTACTAAACTACAAAAGCCAAAAATTACTAGGATTTTTATGTTTAGACTGTAAACTCAAAAGCGAAAAAATTTGAAAGCGAAGTACCCATGGCAACCTTAATTCTATTCATCTTGCCCTCTGATGCAGTACTTGTTCAGTGATTACACGTTCCTGAGTAAACCTACATCTCTTGGATGATGTAAAGTAAGGTTAAAGAATTCTTAAAATTAATAAAGTCCTTCAGCATTCTTGTAGGATTTGCAGGTAAAGGCATTCAAAAGCATATTGTGGAGGAGAAAATAACTTAAAAAAACAAAAGCAAACTTTAACTGTCTTGATATTTGGAAAGATATAAACGTAAACTACCATCAAAGTGTTTTCAACTCATCTATTAGTTTTTTACTCTTCCTAACATACCCTTTTTCACATTTTTCTCAGTCTCTCAATGTGAGAAATGAGTAACATACTACTCCTTTTTCTTTCTGGTGTTTAGCTTCTGCTTCTCTGCTTATGTTCCAACAAGAGTTGAAAAATGCCATTTATTCTGGTTATTTGGGGTTTTTTCCCATTATTTTTCCCCACTGGAATGATTTGTATAGACAAATATAATATTGTATGATGATGTTTAAGATACGAGAGTCACGCTGCAAATTTCCAGGCACTTTACTATTTGTTTTTAAAATAACTTCCTGACAATAGGAAGTTTACACATTTGTGCTGTCTGTCCAGCGAATGTGTGTATATGCAAGTCCTCCCTCACCTTTTGAGCCCAATTTCATCCAAATTTAAAAGAGAAGGATACAAGCTCAGTATAGTTGAGTCACTATGGGTTTAATGGGAAAATGGGCAGGCTAGAGAAGACAGACACAAATTAACGTGGCCAGTAACACCCCAGAATAAAACCAAGCAGGGTAAAGCCATCAACCATTCTGTTTTACAGCAGACAGGTGGCATTAACGCACCGGCTGTGCAAAGCACCAGATTGGCCAGAGGGTTGTTGTGGTGGTGGGGTGAGAAGGCACAAATCATTGTGTATTTTCTCACGGGCAGTGCACTATAATGGTCCCGACAAACGAGGTCTGCCAACCAGACCTCAACACCAGCTGCAGCGCCTCTGAGGATTGAGACCTGTGGCCTGGAAACCTCCCACCAAAGGGGCGTCACACGCGATGGAAGGATTAAAGCAGTCTTGTGACTAAGGGCAGCAGTAACGAGACTTTTAAAAGCAGCCAGTCAATGTACTTCGAAAAGGGGCTGGAGGGGAGCAGACTGCAGAGCTGCTGCAGCGTTCGGCCCAGCTGACACGTGTGGCAATGGGAGGAGAACCGCTGCTGGGAGCACTTTCTGCTCACGCTGAACAAAGAGCTGTGTTACACAAAGGAAGTCCATTACCTTTCACAGTGACTCACGTCTTTACACCATAAAGGTGATACATCTGCGTCTCAGGAATACAGCAGAGTCCAGCAACTGGTTTTGGTGAGCTACATAGGGCACTGACGAGCTTCTCGGCTCTGTGCATGCTGGCCCAATCCAGAAGGTACCAGGTGAGCTCCAAACCTCAGAGAGTCTGAGTCATCTCTTATAGGTAGCATATGCCACCACCCTTCACAGCAGCACTTGTGATACTTCTATTGCTTCGTGCTGTTGCAGCAAGAGTGCCAGCAGCTTCTGAGCAAGAAGGACCAGTTATCTTTCTTCAAGTCCAGGAAAAATAGGAACTGGCTCAAAATCACCAGAATTTCTGGAATCACAGTGAACTTCCTCTAGCTGCTCTGTATAAGCAACACAAAAGCACTAATACCAGGTCCTAAACAAAAAATGTCATTCACTTTCTCTTTTTTTGCCCTTTCTTGAAAGCAAACAAACTCCACAAAACAAATTTAAAAAAAAAAAAAAGCACACACCAAAAAAGCACCATCTCCTCCTATGTATCACATCAGACTAGATAAGAAACAGAATAACAGGATACTCCTTTCTGTCCTCGTACTGAAAAACTAAATAATATAGCATTAACTTTGGTAACAATAAAGTGTGTTGATGGCAAATAAAATACTCTGCATTATAAATTTGGTTACAATCTCAGAGCTGGAAGTGAAAAGTATTCCTTGACCACCTGGTGTTCCACAAGACTCAATCGCAGTTTGGGGTCTATAGCAGCATTGCCCTAGCATCTCAAGGAGCACTTAGATGGACCTGTCCCTTGAGAAACACCATCTGATACTGAAAAGGTTCTGGGTGAGACTTTACATATGTAAAAGATTTCAGTTCTGCCCAGTGTCAAGACAGATCTCACCTAGGTTTAAACTCTGCCACTTCTGTTCTTGACAGTTTAAGCTAAAAGCCCTTTCTGTGCTGCACAACACTATTAATACACCTTATCGTAAATCGGATAGTAAATGAGACCCATGGAGTACACAAAAAGAAACCCATTACCCTTCCTTCAGCTCAGAGCCACACAGCGATTCTGAGTTTGTTTGAAGTCATGGTATATTCGGATAGAAAGCAATGCAAATGAAACGCTATGTACACATTTCTCTCTTATTAACAAATACATGGGGCCAAGACTGCCTTCCCATCTCTCTCTGAGCTCTAGTTGATGCCTAAAGAACAGCTGGTTATTCACTTTGTCCTCTAGAGGCTGACTCCAGCAGTCCTATGCATAGGTGACAAACAGGCTCAGAGAAGTAAGGCTTCCATGAAGGTCAAGTGGGATGTGTCACTAGAGCACTCACAGAGAATGGTGGGGACATGGTGCTGGATAATAAAGCAATAAGCATAGGGGCTCTGTTGCAGGTGAGAAGGGAAGTAGCTGCCCAAAGTATTTCAGCTGGGTGGTCTGCTGGGAGAACGTGTGGCAGAGCAGTGTGAAAAGCAGCAGCAAGGAGAAATTCAAAGGGTCAAAAGCAGGATGGGATGCAGAACACTAAGGTAAATGGGAATTCAGATTGAAACCCTTGCTTCCCTTTGTGGTTTCCTCAGCCCTGCCCAGGGATTGTCCATCAGCTGCGCGTTGTCTCAGGAAGAGGAACGTGAGAACTCTCCGGGTATGCAAGAAAACATGTTTCTTCCACAAAAGACTATGGTTCTCCAGCAAATGCATAACACTCAGCAAGTGCCTGCTCAGCTCTGGCCGTTAAGAGGTTTATCAGATTCGGCTCTCACAGCAGCAGCACCATTTGTGTAGGCAAAAGCAACAATCTTCTGAGGTGTTTTTGTTCCCATTTGGAAAGGGCGATGCCACTGGCAGCTCTTACTAGAGTAAGGCGCCAAGTTCTGCATGCATCACACCCATGCTCTCGCTAGCACTTTCCCAAAACAGCCCGGGAGAGGGAAGCTCGTGCATCTTCTCTGCTAACCATATCACTGGCCCATAAAGCATAGCCACAGCTGCTAGTGTAGCTGCATCCCATTCCTCTAAAGTTCTAATAAAGGAAGCATTGTGTGTGAAGAGAGATGTCCTACAGATGAGGTAGCGCTGAAGGGGGCCACCTTGATTAAACTAGGTTGTTCTGCTGGGGAGCCCTCAATGCACTCTCTTGGTTATGGCTGTTAGAGCTGCAGCAGGGTGACATGAATTGCCTTTTATCTAATTGGAAAACACCCACAGAGTTTAGAAGTACTCATTTAGACAGGCAAATCAATAAAGGAAATGGTAAGCATGAGAATACAGTGCAACTGTAGAGCCTGTGTGGGTCCTACATGCTTTTGCTTAATAAAGATTAACTCTTGCCAGTTTGCTGCAACGCCTGGACTTGGATAATAGCAGAACTGGCAGATTCTACCCTATAATATCAAGAAGGAGCTTGCCCTTATGAGTACATCTGAATGCAAGAGAATAAGCCTTTTGTTAAAGAGGCCAGAAATTTAGATGACTTGGAAATCTAGAAGATATTGCAGAGAAGGCAGAAGAGAGGAAAAACTCTTAATTGTAATGGTTCTGAAGCTGGCAACGGGATCAAAAGTTACATTTCTATTACAAGGAAAAAGGAGCAAAACTTAGTTTACAAAATAGCAAGAACAACAGCTGTGTTTCCATAGAGGTCTGCTGCAAATTGCAACGAGGGAAATGAGCAGAGAAGTGATCGCAGGTTTTCCACTTTCAACTTTCCTTGTCCTTTTACCTCCACACTCATCAGTGGCTGTACAAATCCCCACCCACAGAGCCCCTCCAAAAATTCAGGACTATTAAGAACAGTTATATAGTTGTTAAAAAAACCTCCAGGTTTCAACACAAAACCAGCAAAAACTCCACAATTCTTAGAGTTGCTTAGTTGAGGATTAGTTTTGTTTTTCTTATTCCTCTTTGGCATTCCTTCCCCTAAATCTCCAATCACTTTCACAACAGGCTTATACAGAGTAGCTTCAGGCAGCTGAGAAAAAAATCCTGTTTAGCAATGTAAGTATCTCTTCTCCCACTGTTGCTAATAGGAGTTTTGTGCATAAATCACAGCATGTGCTGAAGGGAGAACAGATCCTGAAGCCTACAACTGTCTCTGCCCACCGCTTGATTCTCTTCTCATTTACACCGATATATTGGCCTCAGAGGGAACACTTCTGATGTGCCTCAGTGTAAGTCAGAGGAGAATCAGGCCCATGGGATGAGAACAGAGAACTTGCAATCTTAGTCTGGTGGCAAAAGTCAGAAAGAGGGTTCGGAGTGACATAGGTTGACTCATGTAGGCTCCTGAGAAGCTGACAGCACGGGACAACTTGGGACTCATGTTTCAAACTCAGCCATCCTTACCTTACCATCCCTCATCTCTGCTGCAGGCTGGCTAGCCATGCTTTCAGTCATTTTCCTTCTTAGTAGCTAGCACCGTGTCTTTAGTTTTCGATTTAGTTCAAGAATAATAAGATAGTACCCTGGGATAAAGTTAACGTTTTTTCCAGTATCTTTCCAGAGTTTCGGATTTGGTATGAAGACAATGTAAGAACTCACTGATATCTTGGCTGTTGCCACGGGGACGAAGGACTTTTCAACTGTCCAGCTGCAGGTGCAGTGTCCCCTCTGGAAGGGGACATAATGGAACAGTACCTCAGGCTGACATCCAGGTTGATCAATGAAGTATTCCATACCATAATCGTCACACTCCATATATAAATGAGGAGTAGCTGGGGACAGCCCTTCTTCAATGGCCACCATCCATGAGAGGTCCTGCTCCCACAGCTTCCCTACACCCTGCTGTCGATCTCCGCATTCTATTGGACCCACTGTGCTCACAGTGCCCACCTCCCTGGCATTCATTGCTGGGAGCGTGCGTTCCAGTGGCTAAGGATTGCTCTGTGTCACTCCTATTCCTGTTCTGTTAAATCTGTTCCATTTCAACCCACGAGTCTTTCCTTTTCCCTTCCTTCCCCCTGAAGAAGGAAAGGCAAGAGAAAGCAGCTGTCTACTGCTTGGTTCCCAGCCCAGGGCTAAATCATAACCCCTGTATTTCCTTGCTGAGGTGACAACTGTTGAGAACAAGGCCTTGGAAGAAGTAGGCAGGACTGACAATAGCCTCGTGTTCAGAAAGAGTCTTACTGTCATCTGTATATGAACCATTGCATGACAGAAGACAAGTCAGATAGCCTCTTATTGCATCAAGGGCATCTTTTGCAGTATAGAACTAGCAAACCAGGTTATCCTCTGCCTCTTTCTTGCTCCTATTTGGAAATAACTAGAAAGTGTTCATGCAGTGCCCTCTCTAAGCTAGCCCTATTTCTAGGAAAAGGGAACACACAAAGCAAAGGTGTGCGAATTTTTATTTTGTAAGTTTGAAGCCTCTGGACTGCCAATAGCAAATTAGCTTTTTTTAACATTGCCTGGCCTTCACGGTGCCCTCCAAAATATCCTTTGTATTCAAGGTATTCCAAAGTAGGACAAGAGGTGGTATTCTCAGCTAAGCACATGCAAGGGTTTGCAGAACAAGTCTCTAGGTTCACTGTTTCTTTTTCCCTGGTTTGGGTGACTGGAGGCAGAGCAATTGTTAAGGATGTTGCAAGGTCTTAAGAGAGAAATATCATGACTAGGGGAGCCTAATGGAGCATAGCTACATCTGGCATGGATCAGGACATTCCTAAGGGGCCTACAAACAGATATATAAAGGTAATCTTTGCTAGGGAAGGTCTGACAACCAACCTTTCATTATGTAGGTCTATTGGTATTAGAAAGCACTCCTGTTTTAAAAAAAAAAAAAAAATATCAGGATTTTAAGTCAGTTTTTGTGTAACGTACATTATATATGCAGTTCTTTAGTGCATATTTGCTTTCAAACCAACATTTTATTGATCAACATAAACAAGTAAAAAACAAACAGCTCCTTAAAAGAAGTACTTTTCATTTGCACTTATGCTCAGAGAAAGAAATGTATAATAAAATGAATGGATTTTTTATGAGTTCCTTTTCTTCCTATTGACAAAGTGTATTTTAATAAAGACTTTATCTCCTCTTGCTTGATCCCACACTGAAGTTGTGATCCCATACTTTGGACATCAGTCTGTTGCCATGGAAATGATCATAATATCTCAAAAAATGCAGTATTATGACTTCACTGCAAGATCAAGGAGAGAGAAAAATACAGGCTGTAAGGGATCAAGTCCTTAAGCAACAACGGCCTTAGTTATTAACACAAAGGGAACAATCATGTAAAATAAATCCAAGGCAAATTAACTTATGTTCTGCAATGTTCAAAGAATATTTTCCCCAGAAGTCAAATGCCTTTTGAAGCACTGATTTCAAAAAGATCCTAAATGCCCACTTTCTGTTCTTCCAATCTGTAAACCCATTCTCCATTTGAAATATGCCCTTTCTTTGAAAGAATCCTGGATGTTTTTTATTCCATCCCTTCCCAATGCCCACTCAGGACCTCCTTACTGAGTTTGTAGTCCCATGTTATTAGTGAAAGGACTGATACTTAATACAAAGAAATTGTTGCAACTATAAGCAGTCGTTTAGTTCAGGTGGTATGCATGGTGGGATGAGATCTTACCCTGAAATGGAAATAGCATGTTAACAGCATAACATGCAGATCTGATAAGCTCTCTCTAAGCCTAAAAGCACATACTTGCAGACACTGAATAAACCCAAGACTGTATTTTTGCATCTAAAGAGGTAAAGTGGACTTTCCTGTTCATTTTCACCTTCCGCTGTAGCACTTCCCTGTGCTGGTTGAGAACAATTTTATTTCTCATGCAAGACAAAACCAAGGACTTTAGGGATCCTGCCATAGAAGACTCTCTTAATAGATGGCTGGGCAAGCTTCGAAAGTTAAACAAAAATCCAAAGATATAAACTTTGAGCCCTTCTCTTGTATCAAGCATTTGATTAAACCTGAAACTTCAAGGACCCTGCACATTCCAGCAGGGCTGCATGAATGAATTAAAGCCTAGGTGGTGGGAAAAAAAAAAAAAAAAGATATTTTTATAATTTAAATAACTCAATGGGGCCTGCAAGATGGTGGGTGCTACTGTACCCTGCTAATGTAATTCCTGACAGGAGCAGCAACCCTACAAGAGTAACAGCAACAGACATGCTCTGAAAAAACTCCAGAAGAGAGTTACGACCTCAATAATTTGCTTTCAGGTGATAGTTGTTCTCATGAGCTCTGTTCCAGTGGCCATTTTCGGGGTTGCTTAAAGGTGGAGAAGAGGTGCTGCTTCAGAATTCAACTTCAGACTTTGAGCTTTAACAAGCATGATCCCAAAATCTGCCAGCCTTGGCAGCTCTCTGAGAGCTCCTTTCCACATGCCCCACATCAAACAGTTTCTCCCTGGAACCCTTTCTCAGGAAGAAAATAGGATTTGCAGTGGTCAGAGACAATACAAAAGGTGCTGGAAGAAAGATTAGGGAGAAAGAAAAGAAAGCAGTGGTTGAGATAAGAGTGTTCCTTCACGGTTTCTCTCATTTTCTTTCAGATGAAAAACTTATCTTTCTTCTGAAATCCATCATGCACACACCATAAACTCGTGATTTCTTACAAATTTACATGTATACAACTAAAGTTTCTCCACATTACTAAATCTTTCAAGTGAGAAAGCCTAGAGCATCTGTACTACATACCAAAAGACTATTCATTCCCATTAAGAATTCACTGATTTTTTGCCTCCAGATGTGTTTTAAGATGCTGGGAAGGCTCTGAATTTAGCAGATTAATGTGCTCTAAATGTCATTTGATAAAGGGCACTGCTGTCAATGGTTCATTCACACTGCATAGATTTAATTACTTAAATGAAGTACACACCAAGAAATGCGTGTTGGGCTGCGTAGTTTGAGGGGGGTTTGTGTGGTTTTTTGGGGGGATTGTGGTTTTAGGTTGTTTGGGTTTTTTGGGAGGGGTTGTTTTGTTTTGATAAAATGCAACTTCAGTTTGTATTTTTTCCGTTCTAATTGAAATTAATTTCCCTAGCTGTTTGATTTTCAAAAACACCTGGAACGGGGGTATTATTTCAGAGAGGTAATTATGAAATTAGGCAGATAACTATGACACTTTAATTACAGATATAAATAGGGACTATAAAGAAGAAATTGCTTACAGACATTCTCCTGGATTGTGCTGGAAGAAAACTGGAGAATCTGCTGCTCATCTGATTCCAAGGAGACACAAACCAAGATAAAACAAAGAGGTTGCTAAATCTACTATTGAGTTCTGTCTGGAACTTTGATGAAGCCCTTCCCTGTCATGGCTCTATTTGTGCAAGCAAAGCAAAAATTGTGAGGCTTTTTGTGGGTTGTTTTGTTTTGTTTTAAAGCCTCCTGAGGTTTTAGCACACCACTGAAATCAAACAACAATATGTGCAGGTCTCACTGCAGAAAGCAGGACTTCCCTGATCCTGTAAGAAGCCTGGCAGAATAAAAGCACAATAGCAGCCCATATCCCTTGCCAGAAGTCTCAGCCACTTGTGAGCTTGACCTTGTGTCGTGGTTTAACCCCAGCTGGCAACTAAGCACCAAGCAGCTGCTCACTCACTCCTCTCCCCCAGAGCCCCAGTAGGATGAGGAGTAGAATCAAAAACGTAAAACTTGTGGGTTCGGGTAAAGACAGTTTAATAGACAGTGAAGGAAGAGAAAATAATGATAATAGAATACAAAAAAAACAAGTGGTTCAAAGCGCAATTGCTCTCCACCCCTTGATTGACGCCGAGCCCGTCCCCAAGCAGCAATCCCCCACCTCACTTTTCCCTAGTTTATAAACTGAGAACGAACATCAGTGCATTATCAACATTTTTCTCATTCTAAATCCAAAACACAGCACTATACCAGCTACTAAGAAGAAAATTAAATCTATTGCAGTTGAAACCAGGACAGCTGGAAAAGTTAATTCTGTGTTGAAACTTCTACAGAGAAAATAGTGGCAGAACCAGTTGCAACACAGAAGCGAGAGCACTAAAGGAGAGTGACCTGAAGGCTTTTAAGAGCAGGCAGGATAAGCCCATCTCAGGAATAAAATGGCTGCAGCCGATCTCC
Source organism: Pampusana beccarii (assembly GCA_013399365.1). Classification (NCBI taxonomy): domain Eukaryota; kingdom Metazoa; phylum Chordata; class Aves; order Columbiformes; family Columbidae; genus Pampusana; species Pampusana beccarii. Next base: position 171,550 of record VWYH01002493.1, on the reverse strand, counting down.
CATGGGACTAGAGGGTCTCTCAGGACCTCTCCCAACCCTACGGTGTCGGGAGAAGACAGACCCTGCACCTTTGGAGACCTGAGCCAGCACAGCCTGGTGCAAGAGAGATGGCAGCAACATCAACAACAACCAGAACAAAATACAGTTATTCACCAACCCTTGTCAAAGCCTTCTGTTACTTTAGCTGGCGACAGCTATAATTAGGCACTCTTAACACAGCATGGTGCTTTTCAGAAATCAAGGCGCTCCCCCACGCCTCCCCCGAGAGTCATGTCAAGGGGCAACTTCCACAACTGCTGTCTGCTGACCCCTCTCTGACACGACTTGATCAGTCTCCGTCATTGATCTCAGCCCTTTCTTCCATCCGTGACTCCCAAGCCACCTGCCAGGTAATAAAAATCTGCATCAAAATGCACAGCACACAGGGTGCTGCGAGCCAGAAGTGACATTTGTTTTCCAGACCTGGAAACCTGACAGTGTCGATAGGGGCCGGTTATCACAGTGTTGTTTGATCTTTCTGCTGAGGTTGTAAATAACTTCAATGGGCAGCCAAAAGGGGATAGAGAAACTCTGCCGCATTAACTATAAAAGCAAGGTGCTGTTGCTGTGTCAGTGGCAGAAGACAGTGTTAAGCAACATAAGCAGCCCCTGCTGTCAACAAATTTCTAAAGACTCCCTGAGTTTCAAAGGGAAAGAAGGTTGAGGATGCTGCACTTTTCTTGTGCCATCTTTAATTTGGTCTTTTTATTTTAGTGCACTGCTGTCCATCAAGATCTGCGTTTGGATGCATGCACAACACAAGTGTCGCAAAACAGATTCACGGAGCCCTGTATGGATATGTGGCATTTCAAGCCCAGCCCCGCCCATATGGGAAAGTTCCAGATCCCTTTGCTCTCTGAAGCACCTCAAACCCCATATACCAGCAGAAGCAAAGGTACATACTGAGTGTGGTATCTTACGCAGTGTAAATCTGCCTATTTGCTCACTCCCTCTTTCCCTCACAACATGTAACTCCAGAACGTGCCTTGTGTGGCTATATAAGATATATATGAATTACATATCACTTTCTAAAACCCTTTTGTCCCAGATTTACCTTGAAAAGCCAGTGTTGTAATACAGCATAATACTGAAATAGAAGCAATGAAGACCCAGAGCTAATACCATGTGCTTTATCAAAGAGATGAAGCTTATAGATCTTGTTCTGGCTCATTGTTTTTCCGTTCTCCTTCCAGCTCTCCAGCCCTGAATGAGTTAAAGCAAGGCACAAGAGAAGAAAGATAAGTTTGTCAAGAAAAGGAAAAGGGGCAAGGAGAATAAAGGCAAACTGAAAACTGTTCTCTAGTGTGGCATACAGACTTAAGGAGGTCTCAAGTGTGGAAATTCAGGAAGGAAAAAAAAAACAACATATACAAACACAACAAACACCACACCCATACCAACAAAAATCCATGCTGCTAGAAGAAAGTTATTCTGCTGGGTCCATGTGGCACCATCTAGACAAAGCAGTTACCAAACAAAACCAGAACTCCAAATATGCAATGCTATAATAATCCTCTCAGACCTTTAATGATATTTTCTGCAATTGTGCCTGTCTCATCACTTAGTATTTATTAAATATGGTTCACTGAACAACCCCTTTGGTGTGAGGAAGACATATTTTTAATTTACTGAAGTTTCCTGAGTTTACAAAAGTACCAACTCAGTTGGCTGCTGTTATCACAAACTGGAAGATATACTATATTGGGACATCTTTGGTCACATTTTCCTACCTAGGGAAGGGTTTATCACCTTCCACCAATCAGTTGTAAAGTCAAAGGTAGAACGATTTTCTTACAGTCTCTTCATTTTCAGCAAGACGCCTTGAAATTAAGCCTAGAGTATGACCACATTTTTACTGCAAGTATATTGGCTGGCTTGGAGAAGTGAAAATGCATATACTAGAGTTTCATTTCACCTCAAAATGATTAGTATTGATAGCAATTGAAGTCTGTCAAGGTGAAAGATGTTTTTGAAGATATGTATTAAATAAATCAGTACTTTCCATTCCAGTTTTTGGATGATAGTGGTCCTTTTCCAATACCACCAAACTGAAGTGTGAGTCAGGGGGAAAGCAAACTCTTATTTAATCCCCATGAGGGATGATCCCTCAACAATTACCATTGAAGTACCAATAATGCTGCAGCCAGGGATGCTACTCAAGTTATGAGTGTTTTCCTTATTAATTTAAACCTACAATATTTTTTCCTGCTGTCACAATCTAGACCCTTTCATAAACACTAAAAACATCTGCTTAAAAGTAATCTTTGCTTCCATCCAGTTGTTCAAGGCTTTCTACCAGGAGACTTTTTATTCATCCTCTTCTCTCAGATATGTATATGGTGCATACATAAATAGATGGTAATATATTTAAGGAAGGTTTATACATATTTTTCACTCTGTTTTTAACAGACAGGACAAAATGGATAGCTTTTTATTTAAAAAAAAGGGAAAAATGGAAGCAGACATACATAAAAATCTAGTGTGCTTTTTTAGTAGATCACAGAATAATTTGACGTGGGCTAAGAAATTTTTCTAAATACTCATCTATGCCATCCTTCAATCTTAATGCAGTACAAAGATTACCTTCCAAAATTGTTCCCACACTATTTAAGCTTTACTGACTAAATTTTTCTTTTTCTCTCTGAGTCGTTACTGTACAGTTATAAACAGATTTGCAGCACTAGAGCTAAGGACCTAGTTCTCCTTCATACAAAAGTAAAATGAGGAATAATCCCAATGAGAACACATCCCTAAAACTGACTAAATTGTACAAAACACATTCTTAGTCTCCAGGCAACATTTTTCTCTTGAAAAAACAATAAAAAACCTCAAATTATCTAACAATTTCAAAAGGGTAGTTTATGAGATCTGGCACTTTCAGGGCCAGAGGAAATATTATTTTAATGAATTGAATTTATGGAAGCACTTACGTTGGATCATTACTCTGAGCTATTATGCTTAACTTGAAATAGCGACTTGAAGCTAGATTTACTCCTAAAAGCAGGATTTTCTGCTGAATGCCGGTGCCTCCCTGCAAAGTTACAAGCCAAAATATTTCACTCTCAACTACAGTCTTTCCCTGGAAGCCATTAAACTCCTTTAGCACTTGCCTTTTACACTGAAGGTTGTCACATGCTTTAAGTTGTTCTTCCAAGCCTACCCAGGGCAGGTGCAATGACACCCAGCTCTGGGCTGATGCGTGGCCAAGCTGGAGCAAGCACAGCAACGAGAGGCTGCACGCGTGGTTCTGCCCAGCATCTGTCTTCAGGGCAAAGGGGCTCAAAAGTGGTTTTTCGAAAGGAGTGCTCTAGCCACACATTTTGGGAGAGAGCACACGCTGCTTTGGCTGCCAAAGCTGTGACACCGTGCAGGAAGGAGTTCGAGGAGGAGGAAGACAAGATGCAGACATAGCTCTGAAACCTAGTGGTGAGGAACTCCTTTGGTTAAGAGACCCTGAGCTCAAGTCTCTGCCTTGTCCTTCCACAGAAGCAGATATGAAAGGTGTCTTTTCCACATTCTGTGGCAGCAGTGCCCAAAGCTGTGCTTGTGCCCATAAAGAGTCTGATATTAGACATAGCACAGGTGGAAGCCTTTTCGTCCAGTACCAAGGATCAGCAGGGGTGAAGAATCACCTCATCTTCTCCTCTGGACTTTTTCACATGGAGCAAGGGAGTTTTTTCCAGCCCGTATCCTAGTGCAGCACTCAGCAGTGCAACAAATTTCTACATGAATGAAATCCTAGGGGTCAGTGAGGGTTTCAGTACGTGGACTAAAATACCATGGAAATGAACTGAAACAATTAGCTATTTTAATTTGATTTTTTTCCCTCGCAATCTGCCCAATACAAAATGTTACCATTTTCTTCTGAAATAAATTAAATGAATTAACATAGGCCAATCTAGCATCATCCAAGACCTATAGCTTTTCTATTCTACAAGACGTACAAATTCTTCAAACCTACACTGATTTCAGCAGCAGCACCTTCGAAAGCCAAGACAATAAACGTGCTACACTCCACCACACTACTATTTTACTGGAAGTACTTCATCTGGATAATCTTTACTATCCATTGTATTCGAAACTATCTCCTGTCATTACTAGTGGCAAAGGCACAGATTTTCAAGTTTCCATCACCTTTTCCTTTTGAGCTGTTTTGATAGCTCATATTATCAACATTTATTATCAGCACAGAAATATAATGCTACGTTGACACTAGCATTCAAACTGGACCCCTAAAGAATTCAAACTTATTGCTTCACATAGAGCTACAGTCTCAGACAGCACCCGAACTGCAGTCACTTCACTAATATTGTATCACATCCAGCTGAGACTCACAGCCAAGACAATATCAGCAGAAGATTCACTCAGTTAATCACTTACTTGTGTATGGACACACACACAGCACTCTTCCAACTTTTTTTTTTTTTAAAAAAAGCAACTTTTCCATTTCAGGCATTTTACAAAATCATTAAGCCTTTTCCTTTAAAGTGATATTTCTCACATCAGCTGTCAAAAAGGAAGGAAAATTAAAGCTGTTGTTCTAGCCCTAATCTGCTTCATTGTGATTATTAATAGAAGAACACACTGGCTGGATAACAGCATCTGTAGGTTTGCCATGTGTCTTGCAGGTTTAGTCAAAAAGCAATGAGCTCTGGGCACAAGGACTTATGCAACAGCAGTTTGGGAATACGATCTGGTGGCAATTACGGAGACATGGCGGGACAGCTCACATGACTGGAATGTGGTCATGGATGGCTATGTCCTTTTCAGGAAAGACAGGCCAGCCAGGCAAGGTGGTGGAGTTGCTCTTTACGTGAGAGAGCAACTGCAATGTACCGAGTACTGTCCAGGCACAGTTGAGGAGCAAGTTGAGAGTCTGTGGGTGAGAATTAAGGGGCAGGCTGGCAGGGGCGATACTGTTGTGGGTGTCTATTACAGGCCAACAGATCAGGGTGAGGAAGCTGATGAGGCCATCTATGGGCAGCTGAGAGCGGCCTCACAGTCACAGGCCCTGGTTGTCGTGGGGGATTTTAACTTCCCCAATGTTTGCTGGAAGGACCGTTCAGCCAGCCAGCCTCAGTCTAGGAGGTTCCTCCAATGCATTGATGATAACTTTCTGATGCAAATGGTGGAGGAGCCGACTAGGAGAGGAGCACTGCTGGATCTCATCCTCACTAACAAGGAGGGTCTGGTGCAAGCAGTAAAGGTTGAGGGCTGCCTTGGGTGCAGCGACCATGAAATGGTAGAGTTCAGGATCTCGGGTGGCAGGAGCAGAATAGCAAGCAGAATTGCAACCCTGGACTTCAGCAAGGCTAACTTTGGCCTTTTCGAACAATTGCCAGGGGAAATCCCGTGGGCAAGGCTGCTTGAAGGTAAAGGGGCCCAAGATAGATGGTTAGCATTCAGGGACTGCTTCTACCAAGCTCAAGATCAGAGCATCCTGACATGTAGGAAGCCAAGGAAGGGAGCCAAGAGACCTGTGTGGCTAAGCAGGGAACTGCTGGGTAAGCTCAAGTGGAAGAGGAGAGTTTACAGAACATGGAAGGAGGGGCCGGCCACTTGGGAAGAGTACAAGGCTGCTGTCAGAGGATGTAGGGAGGCAACTAGGAAAGCTAAGGCCTCCTTAGAGTTAAACCTGGCAAGAGGGGTCAAGGACAACAGAAAGAGCTTTTTCAAGTACATGGCAGATAAAACTAATACCAGAGGCAATGTAGGCCCACTGATGAATAGGGTGGGTGCCCTGGTGACAGAAGATACAGAGAAAGCAGAACTACTGAAGGCCTTTTTTGTCTCTGTCTACTCTGCCGGAGGCTGTGCTGAAAAGCCCCATAACCCCTGAGGCCCGAGAGGAATGAGGTTAGTGACAATGGAGTAGTTTGCCTTAGGACTGGGTTAGGGAGCAATTAAGCAATCTGGACATCCATAAATCCATGGGCCCAGATGGGATGCACCCGTGGGTGCTGAGGGAGCTGGCTGAAGTCATTGCTGGACCACTCTCCATCATCTTTGCCAAGTCTTGGGAAACGAGAGAGGTGCCTGAGGACTGGAGGAAAGCAAATGTCACTCCAGTCTTCAAAAAGGGCAAGAAGGAAGACCCAAGTAACTAAAGACCAGTCAGCCTCACCTCCATCCTTGGGAAAGTAATGGAACACCTTATCCTTGATACCATCTCAAGGCATATCAAGGATAAGAAGGTCATTAGGGGCAGTCAACATGGCTTCACCAAGGGGAAGTCATGCTTGACCAACCTCATAGCCTTTTACAAAGACATAACGAGGTGGATAGATGATGGCAGAGCAGTGGATGTGGTCTACCACTTCAGTAAACCATTTGACACAATCTCCCAAAGCATCCTCACAGCTAAACTGAAGAAGTGTGGACTGGACTATCGGTTAGTGAAGCGGACTGTGAACTGACTGAAGAAAAGAAGCGAGGGAGTCATGGTCAATGGGGCAGAGTCTAGTTGGAATCTGTATCTACTGGAGTGCCTCAAGGGTCAGTACTGGGGCCAGTATTGTTCAAAATATTCGTCAGTTACCTAGACAAGGGAATAGAGTGCACTGTCAGCAAGTTTGCTGATGATACCAAACTGGGAGGAGTGGCTGACACGCCAGAAGGCTGTGCTGCCATCCAGTGAGATCTGGACAGGCTGGAGAGTTGGGCGGGAAAAAATGTAATTAAATATAACAAGGGAAAGTGTAAAGACTTACATCTGGGCAGGAACAAACCCAGGTTCTAGTGTAGGTTGGGGAATGACCTATTAGAGACCAGTGTAGGGGAAAGGGACCTGGGGGTCCTGGTGGACAGCAGGATGACCATGAGCCAGCACTGTGCCCTTGTGGCCA
>VWYH01002493.1:39556-164598 GCA_013399365.1 Pampusana beccarii | reverse complement strand
TCAAGCTGGAACACAAGAGGTTCCACTTAGATTTGAGAAGAAACTTCTTCTCAGTGAGGGTAACAGAACACTGGAACAGGCTGCCCAGGGAGGTTGTGGAGTCTCCTTCTCTGGAGACATTCAAAACCCACCTGGATGCCTTCCTGTGTAACCTCATCTGGGTGTTCCTGCTCCGGTGGGGGGATTGGACTAGATGATCTTTTGAGGTCCCTTCCAACTCCTAACATTCTGTGATTCTGTGAATACAGAAGTTACTACGTTTCATCTGTTTCAGGTAATTAATTTTTGTTATCCTGATACAGTCAGAAGGTCCAAAATATATAGCTGTGCATTACCAGCAGTGCCATGCATCACTCCCAGACTGATGGCACTAGTGCAGCCTATGAAGTTTCCTAGTTTGTGACAAAGCCTCCAAGTTAATTACGCAAGTATGGGGGTTTTTTTTGTCTTTGTTCATTTTTCAAAGCCCATTTTAACAGGGTTTCGATAATAATACAACCAAGGGAACAAAGTTTTCTCTTTTTTGTATAATTTGGTTCCCTCTGATTTGCTAATTCTGCTTAATTCTTCCAGTAACTGCCTCACTATTTACCACACAGCGGAGGTCTGATACCTCCCCTACAGAGACAAGTAGCTTTGCCTTCTCCTTTGGGCTCTTCGTACTCCTCCAAATTATTCTGATTGATATAGACCTCGATCCATGCTAATTATGGAGAGCTTCTCTTATAAAGTGAGGTTCCCATGGCAACAGCATCAGGCGAACAGGTGCATGGAAAGCTGTGATATATTAAACGACAGCTACCCTCTGCCTCTGCGATGCAGATTGCCATTCGCAGGGTTTATTTATAGCAGGTAGTAATTAATCCGTGTGAATCTCATTTCATTGAGACAGAATAAAATAAAAATGCACAGAATCGTTACAGAGTCCTAATTATCCCCATACCTTTTATTATGAAAATTTTTTCGCCATCAGATAACTCACAGAAATGTTGAATTATCATTTGTGTGGAGATGCCATTATGAGGAATGCTATGCTGTCACCTGACACCTCATATAGTCATTGATGCAACATCAAAACTTGCACTAGTGTTGCTGCAGTGAAGGTGGAGCTACAAAATATAGACATTGCTTGCTTTTCTTGGGGCCCCATAATGCTGCGTGGAATGGAAATCAAATCTATGGCACAGGTCTTCAAAACCTTTGACACAAATGAGAGAAACCAGATTTTAAGCCTGACACCCGCTCCCTCTTTGGCCTGAATAGAGTCTCTCAAACTCCCTTTCTCAGATATTACTTTCATAAGACCTCTTTTTCTGGGGCCAAAAGCAAATGACGTGAAAACACCTCAAAGATGAAAAATTAATTCTCATGCTACAGAGACTTTACATTGAAGAAAACGCATGCTGTAGATTCATCTGGACTGCTCTTTGCCTAGCACAGCCTTAGAGCTCCTTGAGTAACACAAGTAAACTTGGGAAGCCAAAACTAAACTACAGCATTTTTGCAGCTGGTAAGAATTGTGATTCATATTGCAATGCAACACTAGTACTAGAATGGAGTACTTGCATCTTGACTATGCCTCAGTTTTCATTCTTTATTTTTCTTTTTATGACTATGTGAATGAACATAGTTGGCAGAAAAGGTTTCCTAAAAAAAGAAATAGACACAATAACAAAAAATGAACACATGATCAAAATGGCCTTCCAAAAAAAAAAAAAAAAAATCAATACACATCTTAGATGAAAGCACACATTTTCGAGCATAAGGTTGAAAACGTAAATAAAAGGTTCCCAAATACCATTACAAATATTTTTAAGCAAATGTTATAATCACAATTACTGCAAAACCTATGTGTTTTTTTCCACTGCTCTGTTTGATGTGGGTTTTTTTCTTTGTTTGTTTGGGGTTGTTGTTGTTGTTTTGGGTTTGGTTTTTTTTTGTTTAAAAGAAGCTGGGAAAAGTTAAACAACCAGTTGATGTGGGCCAGATCATTCACAGGCAGTATAGCCTGAGGTACCTCATAGTTTCAGGGCCTTCTGATAAACAGGGAAACACATGACAACAACTTGCAAGCGGAAGGCACTGAAAATGCTTTCCTCAGCCTTCCAGTCCTAAGTGAAAACTTTGGGAGCAAAAAGGCCTGGAAGTGTTTGAACCTGAAGAACATTCCCCTAGTAAACATGTGCTCCAGAAAGCTGATAGCCCAGAAGCAGTGACGGAACATCCCTTGCAGCAGGACTTGGCAGTGCCACTTCATCCTTAAGGATGGTTTGCCAGAACAGCATAGCATTTACTGGGGCCATGGGGTCCGAATTCGTCAGAGTTTAGAGAACATTTTGCTGACTTGGAAGAAATCACCACTTACTATCCTTTGAAGTTAAGCAGCTCTGGTGCTAGAGACATTGCAAATTATTCTAGGGATCACACAAAGCGATTTAAGTCAACTTCGCCTGTAGTCCAAGGCAGCACATTGTTGTTTTTTTACCAGGTTCAGGTTAGAACTTTGCAGGCAACAGCTAAACTTACAATTCTAAGAGAAAGCAAAAAATCATGAGGATGTAGCAATTATTCATTTCCTGAGTAGACCCAGTTATATCAGCATATGAAAAATGAAGGCTGCATAGGTATGTGCCTAACCTGCTGGGAAATCCTCCCATGATAAAATTCTTACTGGGAATATAAATATTTCACAAAAATGGGTTACACATGGTTTGAGCCCTGATATAAATCACTGTCAATTCAGAGCCAGACCTAGCTCTGGGGCCAAGCACTACACATTCCACCCTTGCAGAAGGCCCTACCAAGCTTAGTTAGCAGGTGATGTTGGCTAGTATGGGGCAACAGAGACGATATAACTCTGTTTTTTGAGAGACTGAATCCCCTTTTACTGGGTCTTATACTAAATTTGCCCATATTAGACCCTCATTCTAGCAGATCTGATGTACATTTGCTGAACTTCCTTAGCTGTGTTTCCATTCTGTTCTAGAAAACATGGCCTCAGAACAATTCAGGTGAATAAGTTATTCTTGCAAACGAGACTAAGTTTTACAGCAAGGTCTGCTTGTTACAGTTTTCCAACTGCCCAGGGTTATCTGTGTCGTTCTCCAACAGATATCACACCACAAGACCAGGGACAGCTGGAAAACAAGACTCAGTAGCCACAGCTGCTGTTTGCACCCATGATGTCTCAGGGATTCACAGCATGGTGCAGGTACTACTTACACATGAGCTGCACCAGTAAAATTTGGGCTAAACAGGAAAATCACAGCTGAAAAATCCAAGCAGACCTAAGCCCTGTTTTACCATCTGAACAGAAGAAAGAGGCTCAAGCATCTCGCCAGCTGAAGTTTCATATTAACATCAAACTGGAGCCTCTGGTTGTTCAAAACCCCAATTCAGATTGATTTGTTTAAGTGTTCTCTGCCTCCTTCAAGAGCCTAACCTTGGTTTTAGGCCTGAATTCTCCATGCTTTCCCAAACCTTTCATTTTCTAGAGGTCTGTGACAGGACACAGGGACCAGCTTAGTATTGGAAGCCCACATCTACCGGACATTAACATGTAACATTATAAGTTAAATCAGTTCCAGCCATAAACCTGAAATCATCCTTCAAAACTTTTACCACCAAGCCCTTAAATAACTGCCAGCAAGGAGGAGGAGAGGCTACTGGCAACTTCTAAAGTGTACTCCAGCATACACCTGCCCCTTGAAATTAGCTATATGTAGAGCTGACTTATGCAAGTACACTTTTTTGGTAACCTCTCCCTAGTGCTCCCTCCTCTTACACTTGTTGATCTTTGTGGTGGAGTCTGGTTTCCAATTACACTACAGTCTCTCCCAGGAGGACCCTGGGTGGGAGTGTTGATCCGATCCATGTTAGGAAGGTTCTACAGAGGGATCTGGACCAGCTGGATTGATGAGCTGAAGCCAACTGTATGAGGTTCAACAAGGCCAAGCGCCAAGTCTTGCACTTGGGTCACAACAACCCCAGGCAGTGCTACAGGCTCAGGGAAGAGTGGCTGGAAAGCTGCCTGGCAGAGGGGGATCTGGGGGTGTTCGTCGAGAGTTGGCTGAACCTGAGCCAGCGGTGTGCTCAGGTGGCCAAAAAGGCCAACAGCATCCTGACTTGTATCAGGAACAGTGTGGCCAGCAAGACTAGAGAAGTGATTGTGCCACTGTACTCGGCACTGGTGAGGCCCCACCTTGAATACAGTTTCGGGCCCCTCACTACAGAAAAGACACTGAGGTGCTGGAGCATGTCCAAAGAAGATCAACAAAGCTGGTGAAAGGTCTAGAGAACAAGTTGCATGAGGAGAAGCTGTGGGAACTGGGGTTGTTTAGCCTGGGGAAAAGGAGGCTGAGGGGAGACCTTATCACACTCTACAACTGCCTGAAAGGAGGTTGTAGTATGGCAGGTGTTGGTCTCATCTCCCAAGTAGCAAGTGATAGGACGAGAGGAAATGGCCTCAAGTTGTACCACAGGAGGTTCAGATTGTATATTAGGAAACATTTCTTTACAGAAAGGGCTGTGAAGCATTGGTACAGGCTGCCCAGGGAAGTGGTTGAATCACCATCCCTGGAAGTGTTTAAAAGGTGTATAGATGAGGTTCTTAAGGACATGGTTTAGAGGCAGACTTCACAGTGTTAGCAGTTGGACCTTTTGATCTCGTGGGTCCAAAACAGTTGTATGATTCTATCTCTTATGATATATTTGTATAACGAAACTACAGTACAAGTTACAGTGTATAATAATGTATACTTCAGTGCTGCTGAAGCCATGGTGATTTGAGAACATAAGAAACAGGAAGAGAGAATACTTTTTTTGTGTGTGTTTTTCTAGACTAACCAGGAGAAGTAGAAAAAGCAAAGAAATTCTTTTATGCCCAGGAGCGTGCCTACCTTTGCCAGCTCTATCTGTTAGTTTAATAAAAGACAGTTCTTGCTTTGCCTAATAATTAAGTCTAATGTCAAGAGAGTTAAGGTCTCAGTTAAATTCTATTTAAGCAGGATTTTAAATTAAAGCATGAAAACCTAGCACTCTTTACAGTGAGAGATCCCTTGTGTGCATACAAGAAGAGGGTGGACTGCATGGGTCACCACTAGAACTCGTTTATAGAAATAGCCAGTAGATTTTTTCCCTCCTCTAGCATAGCTGTAAATACTAAAATGCCGTGCATGGCTCCCACTAAGTCACCCTCTTTTTACAACAAGCATATCAATTTCTCCATCATGAATGCCTTTCTAGGGTTTCCACTCTAAGGAAACATCAAGTTGTTCTGACCTAAAGAGCTTGTAACGACCATTTTCAGCAAATTCACAATCTGCTCATGATTTAAATGTTGCCTTTTTGCAGATACTGTCACGTTTCTGCATCCAGAGGACAATAGGAAAACTGTCTTTTCCTTTTATGCTGGTTCCAAAGGTCTGAATGCTCCTAGAAAAACTCTCAAAATAATGCTAGATCAAAAACTAATCAAAGTTTAACTAAACAAAGACTAATCAATATACCAATAGGAAAATAGTGAAGAAAAAAAAAATTAAAAAAAGAACCACTACCATAACCCACCACCTAGATGCCACTGCATGGCTATAAAAAAATTCAGCTAGAATAGAGCTCAAACTAAACTTTTACATTTCTTAGTCTGTGAAGATTTTGTAATAACCATCCAGAAAACTGTTGGAGAGGCAAGGGTAAACTGTGAGTCTTACCAGTGGCATTAACATCACACAGCAAACTGTCTTTATATAGACATTCAGGGTCTGCCTATACAACTGTCTATACAGTTTATTCTCTAGCTTACTTCATGCTAACTTCGTAATGCAGCAAAGTCTGAAAAGAGTTTCTCTCCACCTCTCCCCAGCACATAACATTTACGAGATTCATTTCATTTCTGTCCTTCCCGCAGTCCCAGAATGAAAGTTTTCCTTTCTTCAGTGAACACACTCCCATTTATGTTGCTTGGGTAATTCCCACTTCATGGCTTCTGTCGAAACTGTCATCTTTTTTTCTGAAGAAAACTGTACCAGGATGTATCTGGGGCATGGCACCAGTGACATTTAAGTGACAGTGGAGTTTGCTGTCAAATCAGACCAGCCTGTTGACCCTCGATTAAATCTGGTACCACAGCAGTGCTCTGCTAGAGTTTCAGAGCAAACAACACAACGAAAAAAACTTTGGTGGTGGTGGGAGAGGTATCACCAAACAAAGACTTTAAATATACGCAGAGACAGCAGGAAAGCTGCCCATTTCAGATGCTTTATAGGCTTACAGTTTTATTTCGGCCTCATTTTTCTCCTGCCTTACGGATCACTGCAAAGCATAGCCGCTGTTGTTGCAGGGCTGCTGAAGGCAGCTCTTAATGAAAAGGATAGATGTTCCTCACAAGGATCTTCACCCCACTCTCAGCCAAATGGTGTCTATGTGCCATACACCCTGAACCATCTAATCTATGCTAGTTTAAACAAAGAAAGAGGAGAGAAAAGACGGCTAATTCAAATTTTGACACAGTATTTGCAACCACTATGGCCTGCTGGTCTCACAGGTACAGAGTGTAAAAGAAACTAGCAGAAAAACTAAGGGCATGAATATCTCAGGGGATATAATTATTACAAGGTAGAAGACTAAAGTATCCTAAAAATTTATGAAGTGAGAGACTGCATTTTTTTATGTTGACATTCCAGATAATTCAAGAGAAGAGCTGAGAATTCTTGTGTGATTTAGGCCCATCATATTAATTATAATTGGTCTATCAGAGATTTAAAACTGCCTAAGTGATATATTTTAAAATGGCATCAACCAGTGGGCACTAAGTTTAGTTCTGCAAAGCTGAGAAAATAAGCTCTAATAAAAGAGAACCTGTTTACTCCATAAAATCAGTTCCAGTCCCTGGAGCCTTCACTTAGCACTGTGTGCGAGAGTGGGAGGCATAGGGCTGATTGAACAATATTTCCAGTTTATCCAGCATTTTCCCCACCACTTGTCAGAAAATACAGGGGTACCTTCCCTCCATTATTCAAACAATTTTATCAAAGAGGGGGCTTCTTTAGATATGTGCACAATTTAAATTCCATTCAAATTCCAACACTAGGTCTCTTCCATTCTATATTTTAGATAAAGCCCATATTAATCCAGAATTACAGCAGTACAGTGAAAGCAAAAACATTATAGGAATATTGTAAGAATCTCTCAAACAAGAATCACAAAGCTAAAGAAATTCAAATTTAAGTTTAAATTGAAAAGAAAATTCAAGTAAAATGTGATGCATGGAAATGCATTATTGAGTCACACAATACAGAGTTTCCCTCTCTGACAGGTGTACTGATACTGTTCAGAGTGCTGCATAAGAATATTTATGGTCCCACTAATTTTCAGAAACACCTGAGACCTGAAGGGGTTGTTTGTTGTGGAGGATTTTAGTTGAGACAAGGAATGTGGGTTTTGTTTTGATTTGGGTTCTTTTTCCTTATGCTACTAGTTGAAGCTAAAGCTTCAGAAATTTCCTAGCTGTGTATTTCCAGGCTTTTTACTTTTTAGGTCTGTTTTGCATTTGATTGCTTCTGGACTTTCTGCATTTTCAGTACTTGGCTCTGGATGTTACAATCTCTTGTCTTGAAAAGGTGAATGTTAGTACAGGCCAATGTATTAATTTATTCCATATCCAAAATGCTTCCTTAATGCTGGCAACATTCCAATGACTTATAAAAAGAAAAGAGTGGGTAGGAGGTGGGTGGTGATGGAAGATGAGACTAAGCAGCAGCATGTAAAATATATCCAGCTGGAAAGAATAAAGGGAAAAGTGAATGTGCTGTGGGCAAGGTCAAAAATGAGGGGGGAAAAAGGTCACGAATGCAAGCTAGAAAAGGTTGGGTTTGAAAGGCGCTCGGATGGATTTTATCTGCAGTGAGGAGAGGCATCAGCTAGTCGTGACTCTGCTGTACTAACATTCACCTTTTCAAGACAAAACTACCAGAGCTGTTCTTCCGGAGGGCAACCAGGTTCCTTAATCCCTATTTCTTTATCAATTCATTCCTGCAGAGAGCAGCCTCAGTGGAAACAGCAGAACAACTGGCTCAAATATTGCCCTCAACTCCATAGGAATTTCACTTACTAAAAAAAAAAATAAAACCTGAAATAACCAACAGGGGGAAACCTATTGCTACCTGCCCTACTCTCTATTTGTGACCTCTCTTCAGATAGCTCAGAACCATATATACAAATTATTTTCAGGACCGTGTAGACCTCCATTAGATCTACTTAAAAGCTTTTCCTGATAAATCTTCCATAAAGAATTAACTCAGAGAACAGGCATTTCCATTTTTCTCCTCACCTCATTAATTAAGGTGGGAGCATTAGCTGAGTACCACACACAGATCTGACGCTGAGCCAGTTTCTCCAGGATGTTCTGCATATCAAGGCTACAGTCACACATTACCAGATGCTTCCCACTTGTCCAGGTTTTTTTCTGATCACTGATAGAGGGGGGAAAAGTATCCCAAATTGGCCTTTTCCCTAATTTGACACAGACGTTCACCTAAGTAGTCCACCCACACACAGCTCAAGAAGATGCACCCCTACCACAGTGTAGCCAAAAGAAAGGTTTGCATCCTTCTCCCTCTGCATACAAACTGTTTTCCTTGACTTCAGCCCTTGAATCAACTTTTACCCCAGCCTGCCTACAATCTATAAAGCATCACTAGCACCCTCAAACAGGAATACTTTCTAGCAGGAAAGTAGAACTCTTAGAAGTTTTCCTCTACCCTGGTTGTCCTGGGCACTGCAACCTTATTTATCCAATGACTAGATATTAAGAAAGAAATAGTCCCTTTCTCTAAAATCATTCCTCATCCTCCTCCTTGTCCTATGTTTCCTCTTTTTCTTGTTCTCACAGGTGTAGCAAGCAAAAAATCAAGAGCCAGTAGTAAGTTTTCCTAAAAAGGTAGCTTCAGTTATCCCATAATTATTTCTAAATTCAAAACTTGAATGTTTTCGTAGTACCGTTCTCTTTTCTCCAACAGTCAAGGCAAATGCCCAAGGTGTGGGAGTCTTAAATTTGAGTCTTTCTCATCCATGTCTTTTGCAGTCCCTGATCATCCTGGGTCAGCCAAATGCAGTATGTGCACAAGTCACCAAAGCAGACATCTACTCCCTTGCCCTCTCAATTTCACATACTCTGCATGAATAAGGATGGTATCACCAGGGGGAAGAATCACTCACTCCAGAGCAGCCACAGGACACACTCCAATCACGCTTCACACAGAAATGTGCTTGTTTGTGTGGAGCCGTGATGTCAAATAGTTCACTGAAACAGTCCAAGAAATAAGTTGGGGGGGATTCATTGTTTTAAGTCAAGTCATTTCAATAGTTAACTTTCCAATACGGATTTGCAAATGGCAGCAACAGGGAGCTGAACCCCTTGGACCAGCTTCATGCCTGACGAAAACATGCTGTAGAGCCCAGCTGTCAAAGAAGAACAGCTAAGCTAGTCAGATAAACGTAGAAGAGAGACCACTCCAACAACTGTGTCTGACACTAGGAGTTAAGCCAAATCCACAAATCTTTGAGATTTCAGGATGACTAGTTGTATTTTTTTTTTTTAATAGGGTATTTAGTGTTCTTAGAATTAAAGAGTTAAAATCACTTAGTTCATATTACAGTGAAATTGGAACATTTTAGATGGAAACAATCTCATATTAATAAGTGTAATCCCATATTCCTAATAAGCGGAATTAACAGTTCAGTCTCTTGTTCCCTCTCACACCATAATGGAGAGCATTACACCAGCAATGGACCATCTGGAACAATACACAGCCAGAGCCTTTGAGGATTTCTGTTTGCAGACTTTACATAGTTTTGGGGGAGTGAGATTTTAATAACAGTGCACGAGCATCTGTCTTCCCAGATACTTGATCTGATTTGAACCATGACTTTGATATTGGTACTTACTGTTTTACTACTGCCAAGTGGACCTAAAGAACGTCTATTCAGTTACTAGTGAAAAGAAATAAGCCAATTAACAAGCCCATTTTCAATAAAGTTCAGAACTGGAAAAAGAATCAGCTTATGTTACATAAATCTCCAGCTAGAAATTAAAGTATCTGGACTTGGTTTAATTACATTTTGAATGTGATCCCCAATAGGACTCAGTAACCTTTAGGGTTTAATAACTTCAGCTTATTTAATGTCCTTTCATTACCTTAGTGTAACGATACAAGAGCAACCTTTGAAAACTGAAACTGTATGCTTCCTCCTGCGATTTCCCATATGTTCACCATCTTTAGCTCAGACTCCCAGGATACTCATGCCAAGTCTTATAAAATGTTCCTAGAAGAACTGAAAAACATCGTCTTCCACTATGATTTATATATTTATTCTTTTTAGAGGAAGCAAAATAAAATAATTTAGTACTGCATAGCAATTCTCTGGGTATCTACAAAGACACAGCCTCATCACAGGGAGAAAAGCTAATAAGACCTTCTCATCTGGCCTCAGCAGCATAAAACACGATAGAATCCACACCTGAGACCGTGAGCTATTTTGTGGTCTAGATAGACTGATTTCCTATCTGCATTAAGTAGTCATGCAGTAAAAAGACTTTTTGGCTGAATAATCACAGAATAAACTGGACTGGAAGAGGCTTTTAGAGGTCACATAATCCAGCCTCTGCTCAAAACAGCAAAACTTGAGTCCATGTTCATACCAATGAACTATGACATCAGGGCTTGCAGAAGAGCCCAGCCCTTAAAAGGGCAGAGCTGTAGTCTCCTAAATTGGGTCACCCCACTGTGTAAACCACTCTCCATTGACACGATGGGTGGGACACACATCGCCAGACTCCAGTGTCTACAGGGTTGATGACTGTAACTGAGCCACCTATTATCCCTCTAAAAAAATCAGTGGAAAGAAATAAGCTGTTCAGGCATGGTTTACCTGACCCATTTAAGTGCTGCTTTAGGATAGGAGGAGTTGCACTCCAGAATCTATTGACTGTCCTGATTTGATCTCCACTGACTGTAAAGGAAACTCAGCTGTAGGCAGATGAATCCTATCCTGCGAATGCTTTTACTCACAGCACACTTTTTAAACTAGAAAAAAAATGTGCATGTGTGAACAAAGCAAGGCCAAATTGTACCTTTCAATGCAAATACTACCAAAAGGAGGTTGTAAAGGGATGGGGATAGTTATAACACTTTTCTACAGTGGATATATATATGCTTGTCCAAATGACTATCTAAAGAAGCAAATATTTCTCAGAGATTCTTCCAAGTGCAATTTCTGCATCCCCAAGCACCTGCTCCCCTTCATCAACAAGTGAACACAGATTGGGATTCCGCTGATTTTGTTCCCTTCGTGAATGAACCAACTTCCCTCTGCTTTTGCCCTGCTGAACACTTTGAGGAGAAAATGCAGCAATGATAAGTGTTCCCTAATTGTTTTTCTAAAATGTGTTAAAAGTCCACTGAATTTTTATATGCCACAAATACTGTGGGCAGAAGGACCTCCCTGTCCATGGATTAGCACCAGTCAGTACAGGGCTCTGAGTCCCAGAGTGGTCATGCTCACACAGATGTGTACCCTTTTTCTTCACGCCCCACTATGACAGGGTCATGATGTAATTCAAGACTGTACTAAATTCTGAACTGTTAGAAACAAAAAAAGACTAAGATTCTCCTGACTCGCACCAACCAAACATTGAAAAACACTGCTAAATTAGTGAAACAGTCTAGAAAGTTAATGTAATACACTGAGTGCTAATGCACAGCTACTGTGGGGTGATGGTGGCTTTTTCCGCCGATCTTTTCATTTGTTCCTGTAAAAGCAACTGTAAGGAAACAGACCTCTTCAAAGTTCAAGGTTTGGGGAAAAAAAAAAAAAAAAAAAAAAAACACA
This sequence comes from Pampusana beccarii, assembly GCA_013399365.1. Classification (NCBI taxonomy): domain Eukaryota; kingdom Metazoa; phylum Chordata; class Aves; order Columbiformes; family Columbidae; genus Pampusana; species Pampusana beccarii. The sequence goes on along the minus strand of VWYH01002493.1, from coordinate 152,712 downwards.
CCACACCACGCTAGAGTGACCAGCTTTTCTACTACGAAATCAGAAAGGCATGCACAATATTTTTGTCCTGCTGGGAACCTCAGCAGTAAGAGGAGGTTGACTGGGAAAAGCAAGGAAGATATTCCCTAGGCAAAAGCTTTTGACACACAGGAGCTGTTGCTATGCCTGATGAGGCTGTGAACAAAGAAAACTGTTAAGCCCAGGTATTATCCTCATACAGAGTGCTTATATTTAGCTACACAACATAGCCACTAGTGTAACCAGCTTGCTTAAGGCCACAAAGGAAAGGTTACAAAAAAGTCTTGGGCTGAATACCCCCCAAATATTAAGGATCAAAATTGGGATTTTAAGACTGATCTCTACTCAGTAATAAAAGTGAAAAACTCAAGATCCAGACACCCCAGGTCTGGTATAGGTTTGCTTAAGACTGGAATTTAACATCTCAGGCCTATGCTTAATTTAACATAGTCATAGGTGAAACACACGTATCCATGAATCTTCCAATGGCAGTTTTGACTTGGAATTACCCTGTCACATACCACAGGTCGAAAAAAGACAAAGTTCTAATGGTGGATAGCCCCAGGTGAGGAACAAATATTTTTGCGTGTTACTGAAATAATTTGTATATACAAACCTGGTCAAATACACTGCTAAATTATTATCATATCTTGAAAGAAAGGAATTCCTCAGCTGTGCAAAAAAGAACTACCACTTTAGCTAACAAATGGACATCTATATGTGCAGCAATAACATCTGATTTATGTCGTTGTCAAGTTCTTTTTAATCTAGGAGAATTTGATAACCTCATCAGATATTGCTGCTGTGAGAAGAATCCTTATTTGTTAATCCAAATAGTATCTGTTAGTGGAAAAAAAAAGTAGACACACAATTCCTCGAAGATACAGTTTACATATTCCCTACCAGACATGATTTCAAGCAGTCTGAAGTTTAAAGAGGAGCTGTTTTGTGTTTCAATTAAGAAACAATTTGAGTCAAATGATCAGTACACTTCCTCCTGAGGAATTATGTTATCAGCGCGTATTTTTATGCATCCACAGATTGTATTTTGTGCACTCTGCTGAGCTGTTGCACGTATATAGCGGGTAGCTGCATGCCAAGCTGCCCTGTGGGCAACTGCAAACACCATCACCGTGCATCACACCCGGGAGCACTGCACACAGGCAAGTGCCCCTATAAAGTGTGTTAATGCCCATATGCCAGTCTGCTATAACTCATTGCATCACCTCACAGTGTTTCCTTCCAATCTCTTTCCCTCCCCTACTTAGCCATAATGAAGACATAACAGTCCTTGCATTATTGTTTTAAAGTAGACAATAAATGAATCGGTTTAGGACTCCCTGCAGGCCCTTTTCGCACCCAAGCTGTTAAGAGCAGTAAATACCCTCTTCAATATTGTTAAAGGAGCTGATGGGTACAAGGGTGAGAACAGGGATAACAGTTGAGTGTGACAAATCCCATATTTTAGTCAGGCATCAAGTACATTACAATATAATTTACACTTTGGCCTCTGTCCTAATGTCTCTGTAAGTAAACAAATAGAAGCCAGATAATACTTAAAAGTAATGTCAGCCTTTAAAAAGCCTGTCTAAAAAAGTTTTTTAATTTCTGGAACATATGTAAGAGTATTTAAAATGGAAGAAGCATATGACTCCAGATATAAGTATACAATGCCTTAATTCAATACAAGGCAGGCCAGGTAATTGTCATTGATGAAGCTGCAAGAGCAATTAACCTTATAAGACAATGACATTTTAAGTGTCTATAAACTCGTAATAAAGATACTTCAACATCAAGGGCCCATATAAGACTTCAGCAAAATTTTGTTTTCTGAAGGTATTTTATGTTTAACCACAGAGCATTGCTGGTGATAACAGCATAAGTGAAAAACAGATTAATGCGTATCCTTTAAGATAACCAAGAAATAAAGTCAAAGATTTATTAAAAATAATTACTGTTCTGAAAAAGTAATCTTTGCTGTCTGTTGTTCACCTTGCTTCTACTAAAATGAAGTCTATAACAAACCATTACAATTTGCTTGTGGGGATTCTTAATTTAACATCAATAATACAGATTACAAATTGTCTATCTTCATGCCACATGCAAGCATACAGTATTTGCTTTATTAACTTTCTCATCATTTGTGATGTTTTTAATAATAAAAAGACCAATATATCTTTATCTGTAACTGCTGCTAATAACAACACATGACTGCAGCTGATGAGCTGAGGAGCACCCAGCCTCAGGTTTCTTACCTATACAGCGAGAATGGCACTTTTTACATTTCCAAAAACTCAAAAATCCAAAGAGAAGGAAAAATTAACGCAAAGTGTTGTGCCACAGCTCCTGAAAGAGATCTTGAGAGTACGACGTCTGATCCAAAGCCCAGGTGCAGCTGTAAGAGGCACGCAAAACCTTTCCATACAGAAGTGAGTGTAAAGAGACTGCTTTGGCTCCACATGAATCAAATGGGCCATCATGTTCAGAAGCAGGAATGACTGCAGTGGCCTTCATGCTGGGATCTACCAAAGTGTCACACAGCTATCCAGAGAGCACAGATGGTCAAAACAATGAAAGACACAGAGCTACCCAGCTCAGTATCAGAGTGCCTAGCCTAGCCAGGGATTCTGTGTCACTGGTACAGAGTTATCTTCCAGGTGACCTCCGTAACTACAAGCCCCAGTGAACTGAGCTGTTCTTCCATAGTGAAACTTCCAAGGAAGAGCAAGCATGCCAACACCTTTCAGCCTCCCGTGAACCTTTCCTACCTTACTCTTCAAGGACCAGGTATATACTGAATATGACACTAAAGCCTTTGAGATTCTCTGGGATACCAGAGACAGCCACATGGCAGATCCAGAGCAACAGCTGAAGATCAGGTAGGAAATCCTGGGTCGTTTCAAAAGAGACCACTTGTGGGTGTATAGGCAAGTGAATTAAACCATAGCTCTCCATTATGAGAATTTGGATACCATATAGACACCCAAATGTATCCAACTCCAACTGTGAATATAGACACCTACTCTGTACTAGCTTACAGAAACCTTCATTCTAGTGTTTAGGGCAGGGCCCAGGTATGGGTTTCTTTATTACAACAGTATAAGGATCCTTACAAACACTTCGAATCTTTCAGTCCAAAATGAATCCCTCTTAATCAAATGTTGACTGTTCTAGGTGAGGTTTCTGTGGCTCCCACCTCCACCACCAAAACATCTTGCTCCTGCCTATTCAGACATAAAGGGCTGGTGCAAGGAACAAGGCCACAGCACCTATACAGAGCAGACTAGTCCATCACCTAGACACAAAAAGTCAGGTGTTTCAAGTCCTGGCAACAGCCAGATGCTCTGTGGGGTTCACCACAATGCCATGAATTAAAGAACAAAACATTCAAAAGGCTGCTTGCAAGTAGATAAATAGGTGCCTTCAAAATTTCTCAACAAATCTGAATAGTTTTGCATGCCCAGAGCATTAAGGACCAGTGTGTTCCATTTCCCTCTGACCTTCCTATCTTGTAAATTTATTAGGACAATTCAAATTGGTATCAACAAAATCAGTTAAGAAGCTTGTGGATTTGCTGGTACCTAGGGCGTCCCTCTCAGGTGACTGGGCATTTTGGTGAAGCTGGCTAAAATTACACCCATGCAGAGGAGCTCAGCAAGACATATTTTGCTCTGTAAATATCTATGCAGATTCACAAACCTTTTTTACTTTAGGAATTAGAGAGCCTGAGGCTAAGTGGGACTTTATACCATTTTCTTTAGATTCTGCCCATATGTCATTAGAGCAAAATTACCAGGGCATTCATGAAGAGCTGTGCTGCTTTCCAGTGATTACTTCGGTAATCCTGGTCTCTCCCTACTTCCTCTCTTCACAGCAGCGTTGTCAAGTTTAATTTAATCCACTTAAACTACAACTACAGCACTTTCTTTTAGCAAAGCATAGAAAGGGTGTCCCTTTCAAGAGCCACATTAGGCACTCTTCAATGAGAGATTAAAAGATACTTGCTGAAGATTGTGCAGAACAAACCTTTTCATTATGAGTGGCCACATGTAATTCTGAGTGGTTTTGGAAGCAGATTATTTACTTGTCTGGAAATACACATACAACAACTATGAGTTTATTACTACTGCTTGGTCAAATAAAAGAGTCTATTACGAACATTTATTCTGATTCCACATGAACCTCCTCATCTCTGAAGAATTTGTCTGCATTACACTAATCAAGGCTGCTCTGTAGTTGACAATGTTAAGTTGTTTGTCAATATGAAGTTGTAAAGCATAAATGGCATTCTCCCCACATCAGTAACACTCAAAGAACTGTATTTTTCCAGCTGTAAAGACTGCATTTCTTTTTATAGGTCTGAGTGATAACACACTGCATTCTACATAGTCAGAAATGTTCAGTGAACAAGGGAGAAAATAAAATGGAAATAGGAAAGACAACCCACCACTCTTCTGCAACATAGCCAAGTCAGTCACTTATAAAAAATAGTCCAACACAGAATATAGAAACTCTGATTTCCAGTCCCCTGTCCATGTCATGCATTCAATGCAGGTGACACCTGCTGTGGGCATTGTACAGCCCAAGAAAACTTTTGTTTTGATGCAATCTTACTTTCTGTGGTTTCCTTTATCCTGCACCTGGACTTCCACAAATAAACACTGTCATTATCAGCTGTTAAACAAATGGAACTGAGAAAGGTGTGCACACACATAGAGGAGAAATATAGTCCTAAGCCAGGATGAAAGCTTCAAGAATTTGGCCACTATGTTTAGAACTCACAGAGTCCAGTACTAAAATTCCCTGTAGAGCACGACTGGGGACTACGAGGGGTTTTCCTGGGGCAAGAACACTGAGAAGGACTTCTAAATCTACCAATAACACTCTTAAAAGGGTGATACAGCTGATATTTTTTTTTTTAAATTTCATAATCATAAGTATCTAAGAAATCAACAGCCCAAAACTCTCCTGAAATTTCCTCCTTCCATCATCCACTGTTACATGGACAAGCCCACTCATTCCTGAAGATAGTGGAGACCGTGCAGTTAATGAAACAACATCTTTGTATTGCACGTCTTCCTGGGAAGTGGTGAATCTGGCTGGATTCAAAGACCTTAGCTTGCTGACACTCAGACACTTCCTATTTTCCATAACTTTTTTAGATAAGATCTGGGAGAAGTCTGTAGGACTACCCAGGTTCAAGTAGACAGTGCAGGTCATTCTGTATTTGTTGGCACTGGAATGGAAGTCAATCCACTGCACCTTGTGAAACACTTTCCAAATTCATTTTGTGGAATTTCAGTGTGTTGCACACCATGGAAGACTAACCTTCTTACAACAAGTCCTGTTTTTCACCATATTATATGCCTCACCCAGAGGGTGACTTCAAGATCTTTTAGATTCGAGTTTAATTAGCATCCTAATCCCCAGAAAGTTGTCCTGTGTGAATGCTAATACGTCACTATGCCACGTACTTCTCTGACTTTCCTTTGAGAAAGAAAGGAGAGAAAACATTTTTGTGGTATTTCAAAGGAAGACTTTAACATGCACATGGAATAAATACCCACTGAACCATAAAACGCATAAGATCTCCACATTTAAAAATGCAACAGTACCTGAACATTTGATTGTGCAGTGAAATTAGATTCAATACATCACTATTTTCAAAGGGAAAACAATCACACCTTAGATTCATATTTGATCTTTGAAGCTATTTATCAGGAAAAACAAAGGTTTTTTCAGCATGGCTCATCTTGTTGTCATAGAGTAAACACTGTTCCAATTCTTCTCTGTCACCTTTATATTCAATTTTCCATGGCAACCTGAAGTACTAACCGAACTTCTGCCTGGAATTCTCCTGGTTTGCCTCTTACTTGACCATTTACACCTGGTGTTTACTACGTGCAGAGTTAGTCACAGCATACTCTATCTACTTTGTCCTGGTGCTAGCAATTGCACGAAAGTTCAGGACTCATCTTTCTAATGACTGAAGATTTAAAGGCTGTTTTGGATCTGGGGTTTTTAATTATAGCAATTGCCTTTACTAACTGGCCACCTAATACTAGTGTCATGTAAGTTGTCACCCAAAGCTATGACTGCGTTAGGAAGGTTGTAGCAAGGTGGGTGTCAGCCTCTTTTCTCAAGTAACAAGTGATAGGATGAGAGAAAATGGCCTCAAGTGGCGCCAGGGGAAGTTTAGATTGGATATTAGGAAAAATTTCTTCACTGAAAGGGTTATCAGGCATTGGAAGAGGCTGCCCAGGGAGGTGGTGGAGTCACCATTTATAGAGGGTTTTAGAAGGCGCATAAATGAGGTTCTTAGGGACATGGTTTAGAGGTGGACTTCACAGTGTTAACAGTTGGACTCAATCTTAAAGGTCTTTTCCAACCAAAATGATTCTATGAAGAAATCGCCTGATAAGTGTTCCTGTGCTTCACCTTGGACAATTATTGCCCTATTACCTGACTGCAAATTTGATTTGAAGACAACGCAGTAGGAAAACCTTCGATCACAAAAAGAAAGTATCCAAGCACATCTAGGTCTTTTTGTTTTCACTGTAGATGTAACTCTCTTAGCATCTATATCAACATCACCTTCTGGAAGTAAACAAGCGCAAGCATAAACTGAGATTAGATTTCGTCACAAACTAGGCACAAACATGCACAGAGCACACTCTTGTAGAGAAACATTTACAAACAAATAAGCAAAGGGCAAAGAGCACAGTTTTCACTAACAAAGTTTGTGTGTGATTCATGTGTCCTCTCTATGAACTCTGTGCAGTAGTGGGTGTGCGTGTGTGTGCTTTCCTGAGTACAGGACGGGATGCATCAGTCAGAAGAAGGTCATGGGCCTGAACGCTGACAGCTACGAGGCATGTAGAGCACACAGCCCAAATACTGAGATTGGGACTCTCCCTCGGGCATAAACGACCCAGTGGCCTTAGTGCCAGCGAGTACCAGGGTCCTGTCAACATGAAATTATCCAGAGTAGGCACAGCCTGGAAAACAAATCAAGTATTGACATCTGTGTTCAGAACATCATCCAGAAATGGCTCTCCCTATAAAGACCTTCACACATCATTGCTCTCCTTTTCAGAGGACAACCTGAGCTATTCAAATCTCCATTCCTATTTGTTGTTCTTCAACTCTGATTTTGTTTCATTAGTTAGCAAAGGCTTCCTGATGCTAAATATGTATTAAATTCTGCCACTGTTTACCTGCCATTTGTACCAGAGTTCACAACAAATCTTCCTTGGGCCTTCACAAAGGTCATAATCTACCTCTGAACAGAAGTGATACAGCTTATGAAAAGGGAGATGCTATTCTTTGTAGACTACACCTCTGAAGCGTAGACTCTGAGAATGGTCACGAGGCTGACCTGCTCCCTTTAGTCATAATTTTTTTTAGATAAAGAGGAAAAAGAAAAAAAAAGGCTGAAATTTGTTGTAATGTTCTGTCAGCCTCTACATAGTGGGAAGAAAAGGGCTGCATTCAATTACTACACATTTCTATCGAAAATGAACTAAGACCCACCCTCAGGGAGCCAGGAGGTCTTTGCTCACCCAAAAGCTACGGCTTCCTGTATTTCACTAGCAAGTATCAACAGTGAACTCTCTTCTCTCAGGTCTTTAAGTTACTATTACACACACACCATCTTCAAGCCGCTTTTCATACCTGGTAAAGCAGCAAACCCTTACAAGTCACCTTCAGCTCCTCTCCTGTAACCTTGATTAAAACAAGTGGGTGCTGCCTACCTGTAAATCTTTTCCAGCCTTGAGGCTTCTACTTCTTTCCTATTTCAGAGATGATGTTGCACGCTTCTTTGTACTCCCAAATTGCCTACGCTCATCGTCAATCCTAACTAGCTTGTTCGACAGTTTGTACAGAGCTCAGTTAGTGCTCCAGCACTGCAATGACCCAGTTGCACAAGGTGGCCGTGAACTGCTTGCTCACGTTCTCCGCGGTGCCAATACAAGATCTGCCTCTTAGCTAACTTTTAAGTGCAGCTGTTCATTATAGATTCCAAATCTAGACCACACAACTCTGGGAAAAGGCATGAAGCTGTAGGCACTGTTTTACTGTGAAATGGAGACTTGTTTGTGGACTTGCACAGAGATTTCACTGCCAGGAAAAGCGAGGATGTAACTGATCTAAGGCTTTGCAAACTCCTACTAAATGGCAGGAAGCTGCTTGATTTCAACATGTGGACAAACTCAATTGTCCTAGCGCATGCAGGGGGAAGCCTGGTAACACAGCTTTTCCATCAGCAAACCCAAACAGGCTCACTTTAAAGGGAACTACTTCTAGTCATCTTCATGCCCAGAATGCAGGATTAAACACCAGGATTTTCTCATTTCTCCACTTTCTTTTCTTGAATGCAAATCCCAGGCTTCTGCTTCAAACATTTCTAGCTTAGGTGTAATCCACTGCTGATCAACTTGTTTTCCATGCTTATTACCTGGCTTGCTCCATAGGAGATGCAAGCCTTTCTAGTTGCAGCTGAGCTTTTTTTCAGCTCCAGATATAGGTTTGGGTTTGTTTGGCTGAGGGAGGCTCTAAATCCTTCCCAGATGCCAGCTAAGATAACAGGTCCTCAAGGAAAAGTTGTGTGTTTGTGCCCCAGTTGTTGCCTGCTTTCTGACCAGAGACCACCACATCGCTTTTGTATGGGCAGAATTTTATGGCTGAAGTGGCATAAAAAATACTAAGCTTTGCATACCTCATCATAAGTTGCAATAATACCACAGAGCAGAAATGCAAATCAACATGGATATCAAGAGGATGGGACCAGACACTTTTCAGTGTGATTTGCTCTAGGTGAACCTGCTTTAGCAGGTGGGTTGGACTAGATGATCTCCAGAAGCCCCTTCCAACCCCATCCATTCTGTGATATTCTGTATTCGGCAGAGATCAGTACCTCAGGACAGGCAACTAGCAGCACTGCTAGGGAAAGGACAGACATTATATGGCAGGATGGAAGATGTTTGCTTGACAACATATCAAGATAAATCTAGCCTTGTCACCAAGTTTCTGCGCTGCATGCCTCTGAGGCATAACATTTCTGGTTTAGATTTATTTGGAAAGTATACTCTATGGTTACAGACATCACACTTCTACACAGACTCGGCCTTAAATACTGATTTAACTAGTGTTGTTGGCCCTTTCTTGATGATTCAATTAATTTCTAAGAGTTAAAAATTGTGAGTGAAAGGTGGCTTCTGAAGAACAGAACCAGATATCCATATGGAAAGTAGGTTTCTGGCTCTGACTAATGCACCTCTCAATCTTGAATAATAAAACTAATAGGTTCTCTCCCTTCTTCAGAAAAGGTAGACAGATATCATCAGGAGTCTATGAAATTGGGCTTCAAAGAAATCTCTTCTGCAAAATAATAGAAAAAGTGATGCTGACTGATGGATGGGAATCAGCTAAACTGATTTCTGGGGCACATTATGCATTAATAAATCTGAGACTGTGTGCATTGAAACAAGTGTAGGAGGCATGTTAAAAACTTTTAAGGGAATAAGAAAAAAAAAATTAAACATTATATTTCAAAGCAACCTACAGGAGGATTAGCACCAAGACCTTTTTATGAACACTGAGTATGTACATGAAGATCAAGAAAACAGACATCTCCACAGGAACTCCTGCAAGCTATTTTTTGTTTTAGAAGACACTGCTGCTTTTCACTGCACTTAACAACAACCCTGTGCTATCTCTGAAGATCTCCTGCCCAGCCCACAGCAAAGGTATTAGTTCCCAACACTGATCACCAATTATAAAAAAAAAATAAAAAAAGCCTCCTGTTTAGCAAGAACAGAGTCCCAGAAAATGAGAGAACTTTTGCAATGAAAGTGAAATCTAACACACACCACAATAAGGGGTCCGAGAGGTGCACACTTCAACACAAACAAAACCAGAGATTTGCAGCTCTGAGGACTTGGGCTTGCAAATCACATCAGTGCCATCTCCACCCTCCCAAGTGGCTGTCTGGATAGATTAAGTTTAAAAATTCAGGGAAAATAAAACCTCCCAACCTGAAAAAATGTTGAGCCCTTGCAGCTTTCAGGAACAGGGGACTTGTGTAGGCAGATGAACTTACCCAGGCTGCTCTTCCTCAATGTCTTGTCTGCAGGGGTAGGAAACTGAGAAGAGACTCCCATATTATAAAAACTCACCACCCTTTGAGGTTTGCTGCATTCAGGCAAAACCTATTTATGCTGCAGAAGTAGGGCTTTCTTTCCTTCCCCCTCAAATGCAAGAAAAAAAAAATATATATGTTTCCTCAGACTCATTTACAGAGTGACCCTGCTGGTACTAACACATTGAAGATGCTGTTAGAGGTTAGAATACAAAATGATTAAGAGAGACCGAGAGCAGCTGTATGCTGGAGAAGCAAGATTTCAGTTGATAATACAAGCCTGCAGTAAAGTCTGTGAACACAGAACACGCTGTTCTGTCAATAAACCCTTACCCTCCTTTCCGTCTTTGTTCCAGCTCAATTACAAACTCTCAGAATGGATGTATCATGGTAGAGCAGGCTTATATATCAGTAAGTTAAGGTAATCAAGCTCAGGTTTAGCCATGAAAACCTCCATGATTTCAGTAAATTGGAAAAAAACATAAGTGAAGACAGAATGTGTACTGCATTTTTCTGTCATTGTTAGGTAGTTGAGCTACAAAGCAATCCTCATTTAGGCAGCCCCAGGTGCTAGGTTACTTGCAGCAGTGGACAGGTTACAGCACAAAGAAACACATATTAATTGGAAGTATTCCTGTTTCAAAAGCAGAACATTGCTACCGTCTACGTATTTTAACAGAGCAGTTTGCCTTGTACATTCATCCTACAACTCTCAGACAACGCATTTTCTAGGAAGTTAGAAGTTAAGCAGCGTTCTTAAGATGAAGGGTATGCTATTATATGAAGACATACTGGCATAAAAACATGATCTGGGACGACTAAAACAAGAAATTAAGAAATAATTTGTAAAGCTTATAAATAATTGAAAAGAGAATGTTCCAAAGTTTTGATGTGTCATAAAATTCAAGTTTAGAAGGTGAAGAAATTATTTCAGTTAAATAGAACAAATGTCAGCAATGGATGCCTAAGCATTTTAATGAATTCATCTGTAATACTATGGTGCATGCTGAGGGACAGAGCCAGTGGGGGTATATACATACAGACAAGTTATTTGTTAATATAATTTGAACTGTAGAAGAAACGCCTACTCAGACTGTGGAAGAGTTCCTTGAAGCAATCTGCAAAAGCTTCAGAAATTTCTCTAACACCAAAGCCTAATTGCAGAATTGTGATACACAAAGATGAAGCAGCAAACGGGTCCAAAACCAGGGAAGCAGTTTGGTCCAAGTAGCTGAAAAAAAATCCTTTAACTTGATTCCCAATGCGTATAAAGCAGTTGTGCAACGGAGCAGTTCCGCTGACTTAAATGGCAGAATTTCCCTCCTACTCTGTAAAGGAGACAAGAACTAAGCTTCCTTTCTGCAAAATTATGTGGTAGAAAAGTTCCCAGTCAGCTGAAAGACAACATTCTCTATCAAAACAATGAAAAAATCAAGAGAGCTATGCAAACAACAAACACAATGGCTAAACAGAACTGGTACTCAAATTATTTATCCTCAAGAAAAAGTGACTGGAAAAAAAAACTAGAAGATGATACACTTTAAATTGAACAAAAACAACCTGCTTCCTGTTCATAGCGGTATCTGCATTTTGAAGACTCTCACTGCTAGGGCCCCCAAATCACTGTCAGCACTCCAAAATAAAAGTGATCACCCACTGGCTCTTTTATTGCTCTTGAAGCCATTTCTTATCCTGAAGCCCTTAACCTATCACACAATTCAATTCAATAGTGAATTTATCATATTTGGTAAGTAGCAACCACACTTTATTGGTGATTAAACAACCCACAATGGTGTCCAACACTTTAAATCCAAAGAGCCCAAGCTGTGAGCTATATCGTATGCACGTTATCAGTATGCTGCATACTATATTGCACACTGTCTTATTGACTATCATCTACGATACATTTTCTATTTGGTTAATTATTTTTCCCCATAGGAAAAGCATGCTCACAAGCTCCAGCGATTAGCTGCGCTCTGAGTTTTCCCAGCCATATGTTCTCCTTGTACAGAACCATACAGGTCTTCCATAGCCCATGCTTAGTGATTTAATGGATTACTGACATCCTGCTCCTTAACCTTTTATTTCACTATCAGGTCCTCTATAAAGATCTCCATTACCTCAGTTGAACAGCTATAATAATTAGATTTTGTATTCTTGAAACCTTCAATTATAATCTATGAGTAAAACCTTAATCAGCACATAGTTGAGCTGTGAGAAGTCTTGCCATGGTGGTTTTAGGTCAAGAATAAGAGAAAAGGCAATGTAAGCACACACACTAACCATTTGAAAGTGTTAGGGGCGTGATCTCTTCATGTCTTAGGACGTCAACCAAACCAGCAGTACTTCAGAATCCGCTTACAGGCAACTTCGTGTTCTTGCACGTAGTCCTGGAGGGAGGGATGATAAGATGGTCTATACATCTGGAAGTTTATGGCAATTCCTGAATTCCTAGAAGCATTAAAATAGATTTTGAGTTAAAACAATCAAACTGACCAAAAAAAAAAATTAAAAAAAAAAAAAAAAACACGAAAGAAAACAACCAATCTCCATAAGCTTGAAGCACTTAAGAGTAACGTTTAACTTGGCATTGAGCATCAGTATTTAGCCTTTCCCAGTATTTTCCAGGCATTTTGTCAAACCAAAACTAGAGTTTCCAGACCATAAAGATAAAGCCTGCTCTCTTGTTCCATAAAGAGTTAAACTGGAACATGAAGATATATTTTCTGTAAAACTCACACTTCCTGTCCTCAGACACAGACTTTTGCATGACTACCTGCTGTTAAACTGCCTTCACAGGCTCATGAGAAAGCTCAGTCATCTTCCTCTGTCCTTCAGACACAGCAGGAGAAATGTCTGCAGATAACAGCTTTCTATTAAACTATTTCGGCAAGTGAGCAATCCAGCCAGGTACCCCCCTCCGGAAGGTACAGGGAAAGAGTTCCCCGCCCCCAGAAGACTCTCAGGTGAAAGGCAACTCATGAAGTCACAGAAACAGATATTTGATAGACAAGATTGGGCCTGTTGAAGGTTTCGTATGGGACAACTGGGATACCAAGTGCTTGTGGAAGTGAGAAAACTGAGCTCTGAACAGGCTACAGTAAAGGCAAATATTGAATGGTGGAAGCGGCTAGGAAATCAGCACAAGCAGAAAGCAGACAAAACACTGTTGCAGTTATCCAGCAGTTCGAAAGAAATTGCAACTTCCAACAAAGAACGAGAGCTATGTGGATAAAGAATTATTATGGATCTGACAACCTACAAATCAAACTCATTTACAAGATTCAAGTGGTGAACAAGTCAGTCAAATCTTTGAATAAGAAACTAGAAGGTTTTATCATTGCATGGATAGAGGAATAAATTGTTATACTTAGAAACAAATAGCCAAGAGAAGGATAAATAACCGAGGCCAGAATAAAAAAATAAAAATTTAAAAAAAAAAAAAAAAGAGAACTTTCAACAGTAACAGAAAATTCCAAAGAATAAGAAAGCCAAAACAAACGGAACACTTAGAAAAGAGTTATTACAGATATGCAGCTAGCACAGGGCTGGTTTTAATCTTCTTTTACCTTCTGTAGTCATTTACATCTATGCAAAATGTTTATTAAAGTCTACTGAACAGAATGGTCATTCTTTATATGATGTTGTACGGTTACATAAGGCACGAGAGAATATCACATTTAGCAATCTAAACTCCCATTAATGAATAGTGTTTGAAATAATTTTAACCTAAATGAATAAAATTTAAAGTGATAAGCCAGTAAAAGGGAAAAGCATCCCATGACTTCTCAGACAGCTCTTCATCAAACCAAGATATTTTCAGGAGGAAGATACAAGTCATGTCTGGGCAATCAGGTTTTCCACAACCAAATAAAGCACTGAAGCAGAGAAGAGTCTGTTCCTTTATCATCCTGAGCACTAGAAATGAGACCAAATCTTTTCCACATAGCCTGGAAAGTCACAGCTCAAGCCAGAGTTGAGATCAATGAGTCATATTCACCACCTGGTTGAGGATTCAAAGGACCTCTTCCAGCAAAAGCAAAGTATTAGCTGAAAATAACACTTCTGGTAGTCTTTAAAAAAAACAAAAAACAAAAAACAAACAAAACAAAACAAAACAAAAAAAAAAACACACAACCTCATAATGTCAATAATCATAACAAAATACAGGTTGGAAGGGACATCTGCAAGTCATCTAGGCCCATCCCCTTCTCAAAGCAGCACCAGCTTTGAAGTTAGACCATGTTGCTTGGAGCCTCAGCCCATCAAGTTTTGAAAGTCCTGGGAGTCTACTACAGGCCCTCTGGCTCCTGTTCCTGTGAAGAATTTTCCTGTAATCCCATATGAATTTCCATTGCAGCTACTTCTGGACGTTGGCTCTTGTCCTTTCACAATGCATCTAAGAAAACTCCTCCTTTAGGGAATGGAAAGGCTTGCGAATAGATCTCTAGATCAACCCCCTGTTGGTCATCTCACAGCTAAACCAACACATGCTCTTCCGTCTCCCCAGTGTGCCTTGTGCTCCATCCTCTGACCATATTAATAGCCCTTCACTGTCCACACTCCAGTCTGTCTCTTACACTGGAGGGAGTGGGGAAACACCAACACCAGACATTGATCATATAATAACATTCCCCTCCAAGGAACAAGACTTCTATGGAGGCGGGTTAGCAAGTGGTTTCCCTTTTTCATCAATAGAGACACATATAAGGGAAGCGGCATACCCAGTGTTGTCTGGTAAATTCATATTTGACGTTCGCTGCACTACCTTGTTGCACGGTCCTTGCACGAGGATTTCATACATTGCAAAGGCATTTAGTAGCTCGGGTACAAGTGGAAAGCACCTAAGAGCCTCCCACAGAGACAGCAATTCCTCACAGAACTAATTGTACTCAACATCACGTCCTAAAAGACACAAAACCAGTAAGTGCTGTCTAGTTTTGGGAATACAGCATATGGGGAAATGCAGTATAAACAAACAATAACTTACACCTTTTCCCATGTATCATGGATTTAAATTTCAACAAGACAGAGGAAAAAAATGTTTATAAAGGACTTTCAGTTGAGTGACACTCTTCTAATTACACTGGATAATCTTGAAGCAAATAAGTTTTTCCATATCATGCTTTTAAAGGATTTAAAAGAAGAAAGAAAGCCACAAATTACCTTAAGAACTGAATCACTCTGAAGATTAACGATATTTAGCCAGAAAAGACTTCAAAGACACAAAGCAGCCTTCTAAAATCCCATTCACCCATCCGCCCAGGAACAAGCAGGTTGGTTCTGCTGAAAAACTGGCAAGAACGATATGGATTTCCTTGTTTATGGCAGTCAGACAAGAAGCTGAAGCCAGCAGATTTCCACAGCAATTCTGCAAGGCTGACTTATCCCAAGGGAAGAAGCGAATTGGCATCTGGGATCCATAAGGAAAAGCAAACAGGTACTCTAAAGATAATTTTTTAAGAACTTCCCTGGAGTTCAAACCCCTTCTCCAACATCCTGCTGTAGGTCAAGGAGATATTTTAATTTATTTTTGCCTAATGCAAATCACCAGGAGGCTCCTCTTCCCCTCAGCTGCCAGGAACCATCTGCTGAGCCAGCCCATGCAGCTGGGCTGAGATGCATCTGGTTGCTCTGGATCTTCTGGAGGATCAGCTCAGGATGC
This sequence comes from Pampusana beccarii, assembly GCA_013399365.1. NCBI lineage: Eukaryota > Metazoa > Chordata > Aves > Columbiformes > Columbidae > Pampusana > Pampusana beccarii. The sequence goes on along the minus strand of VWYH01002493.1, from coordinate 136,888 downwards.
TGGGTCTCACAAAAGCAGATCGGTTCCCTTTTTTAAGGATTAGAAAACCCATAGGAACAGTACAAATCTTTGATAGTTGTCGGTTACCTTGGCACCACCCATAATACAAGCCAAGTAAAAAGCAAAGAAATAATTGACTTACTGAAAACTAAAAAACAACCACCCTGTTTCTAATGTTGTAAATGATGAGTGAACAGAAATAGAAGTGTGATTTTTCTCTTTTATCCCTCATCCTAGGATCAGAACTAAGAGGCTTCTCTATCTTTGTTACAGAGTCTTAGATGAGACAACTGTGCGGTGAATGCTCCACTCTTTGAACAAGCCTTCGATCCTTGCATTTTCCTCACAGCAGGGAATATAGGCTAAGGAACATGTTTGCCATAACACCCCATTCTTACTACATGGCCTCCAGCTAGATTCAGATCTTGGTCCCTTTCCCACCCTTTAAGACCACTATAATTGTCTTTACTAAGGATGCAATTTCAGCAGGCTTCCACCACCACCATCTTTCTCCCCTCTTCTATTGACCATCCTCACTTCTTTAGAAATGCTTAAAGTACAGATTGATGCTGTCCCTGCGAGAAAGGTATAAAAAGGGAAACAAGTAATATTATTTCCACAGGCAGGTTACAGACTGAAGAAGTTAGGGCTGGATTAAAAGCACCTCTGACTTCTTAAATCTGTTTCACAGCCCACACGAAACATCCTGCTGCTCTGAGCCAGCCAACCAAAAGATAAATTGAGGAGGAAAAAAAAGAAATAAAGATACAGTGTAATTGCTAAACAGAGGGAAATTGTAAATACAGCCGCAGAGTGCTTCTCCAACAATGTAGTTTCGTGCAGATAAATTCATTTCCTTTGCACAATAGAGATCAATAACAATCCATAGAGATAAACACTGCAAACAATATGCCACTGCAGGAATAAACCAGTAGATTAGAAATAGAAAGGATTATTTATGTAAAAGAGCTACATTTTTTTTATTATTTAGTTTGTACAGCAGGTTCCTGAAGGCCTCCAACAAATGATAAACTCAGCACATTTAAGGGCTGCTCATTTCTTATAACACTGAAAGGCAGCCACCCTGGGAAGGATCTGCTGCTTCCCCTGGCAATTTTTTCAGGCATTTTTATGGTATGTGGCATTTTCCTCACAGTTACGGCCGCATTTTTCGTATTACATGACGTAAAGTTTCTGTCCTTCATAGAATAATGAAAAACTTGAAAACATTAATGCTTTTAAAAGAAATAAACCCCAAAACCAAAAGACCCACCACTCCATACATTTATTCCAGCTGCAGGAGCGTGACAGCATAGTTACACCAACAGCTGGCAATGCCCTCTTCAGCTGCTCCACCAAGGACCACACTGCCATCATGTACTGCTTTATAGTCTGAGTACAGGCAGGAATATCCAAAACAACTCCATGTAGTATCAAGTATTTCCACAGGACATATGTTCAGACTGATTTATAAGAAAGGCCTGCGATAGAAGGGCTACTTCAGCAGGATCCCTAAAGCAGTTTTCCAGTGATGGAAAACCAACTCTTTATAAAAACAAACAAACAAGACACCTCATCCAACAAAAAACACACACACATGAAATGCCAGTGCTTCTCGTTAAAGGAGCTAGGGATTTTCAACACTGTAAGGAGTGCTGTTTTCTAGGATCCTGGTTTTAATTCAGTCATCTCAGACTCTGCTGGACATCACAGAAAAGTTATTTTGGCACTAAAGCTCTGACCTCATGCAGTACACAAGACTAGAGACAGTAATAATGGGCCTTCAGAGAGCTTCTCCTAAAGTTGCAAAATTCAATGAAAAGTAGTACAGTTTTTCTTTTTTTATAGGCACAAGGAGTATCTTCCGTTCTCAGAAAAAGGTATAAAGTGATATTCCGTGAGAATACCTTGAACTAATATTTCAAAGGACTTCTTTTGAAAGAATGATTTATAGATCACAAAGACCAATTGGTCTTTTATCAAAGAAAATTGATTCTTTTTCTGAACAACAAAGAAAAGATTGATGATATCCTAGACCACATCTCCATTTTTGAGAGTTGTGTAGCACCAAAAGATAACAGTTACAGTGGGTTAGTACTTTACAATACCACAAAAAATTCACATACTAATTATGGATTAAGTTCTTGTGGTGTTTTATGGAGGCTAGAAAGCAAGCTTAGAGCACAGAGAAATTCGTGACATGATTTATCCCCTCAATACGTACTAAGGATGACAAGAAGGGTTTTAAGTAATAAATGCACATGACAAAATAGCAAAATGGATACAAATGTGTCAGTGTGTTGCTTTAATTGTCTTACCAGGACTAAGAAGGTGCATACATGTAAAAGTATGCTCTGTGTATGAATGTTAAGATACTTCCAGCTCGGTCATGTCTCTTCCTCAACGCTTTCCTCAGGGCACAGCTTATATGGACAGGTTTTCCAAAATTACTACCCAGCCATGGGGAAAACATGGTAATTGTATTAGCTTCCGAGCTTTCAGAAGTAAAAAAATAAAAATAAAAAATATACCTTTCTTTTCAAACTGGCTCTCTTTTTACTAATTTTTCAAAGCCATACTTTCCCAGAGAATCATCACCTAATACGTTAAATGACATTTGTTAAATTATTAAATTACCATTTATCCAGACTCAATAAAATATGGAATACGCACGTTTTTACACATACAGAGGAGAGATAAATACAAAAGAGTGTGGAAGAAAGCGAGCAACTCACACTGGCATTTACTCTTATGTTGGCATGTGCTGTCCTCAGAAGACATAACAGGTCTGTGGAGGCCAGAAGCAAACAGCTTCCCAGCTGGGCAGGACTTGATGAAGGCTGCATCTTTCTTGCCCACCTGCTAAAGCCTTGCACATCACCAGGAGCGTGAAATTACACCATTGGTTTCTTGTAAAGATTTTCTCCATCCCTCAAATCCCCAGCTATTTTCTTCGCCTTGTGAGCTCATGACCAAGGCTCAGTCATAACTGTCGGCACCAAAAACCGAGCAAGGTTAGACTTAGCAGACAAGAAGCAATACCACATTATAGTAAAATAATGCAACCCTACAAAACGCCGGGTTTTGTTAGCTTCATCAGCTAGATATCATGATCAAGAAGATAAAATTCAGAATAAATCTCTTTGCAAAGTCCCTTAGATTCCCAGAAGATTCAAGGACAATGCTATTTACCAATCAGTTTACTAGTGCCTATTCCTCTAGCGCTATGCCACTCATTGTGCAAGCGGTAGAGCCACAGGTGATGAGAATCCTGCTTCCCTATGGTTTCCTTTTCTCTTTTTTACTGCTGCTTTTGTTGTTGTTGTAATCTCTATGCTTTGTTCTTTCGGGTTAATGTGGCATGTCTCCAACACAGCCTTGGAAAATAACTATAATGTGATTTGGGTTTAGTGTCATTAAATCTGATTAGCAAGAAGTGTTCATGAAAATCCATAATTACCTCAAGAAACAAACAAACAAAAAAAAAAGAAACAATTTTTTTTTTTTTTTTTGCCAGGAAACTACAAAGAACTTCACTTCCATTTAACTATTTGGGATACTCAAGAAAAGTTATTGTCACATTGTTTTGCCTCTGCACTTTCTGTGCCTTGTAAATATCATAAAATACCAAAATCTGCTAAAAACATCCATCTTCTCTCAAAGCTGATTTCTAATATGGAACCAAATATACAGTCTTTACTTAAAGAAAATAACATTAAAACCCCTAGAGAGCATAATGCATCTTGATGGATGTGCTAGTGCTCTGGGCACAAGACTGGACTTTGTGACTAAATCTATAATGGTATAAAAAAGTCCCAGCTGGCACAGTGTGGGAAACACCCACATAGCTAAGCTGTTTAACCTCCCAAAACAGGGGTGTTGCAGAGAGCACTGTCCAGTCGTTCGGAGGCTCCCCTTCCCCTGCCCCACCACTTCACCATGTGTTTCGCTTTGCTTTTTTTGTTTCTTGAGAAGGGGAAGATAAGGCTCTAAACTTTGTGAGTAGAGGCATAAGAAACTTTAGTCTAAGGCATACACCACCACGCATACTTCCAAGCCCTCTTTTTTGTGTAACATTTAGTAGAGGACAATCTCTGCCTGTAGGTTTTTTGGGTCTGTTTTCAGTTGCAAATCAAGTTGAGATCAGCCTTTGCATCAATTACTGCTTGAAAACCTCAGTAAGAAGCAGGGACAAAAAGAGCCTTTCTCCCCTGCAGCATCAGGAAAAGGGTCTGGGGCAGCTCCACTGCTGCACTTAATGGGCAAGCATTCCCACAAACCTGTCCCCTGAGCTCTGCTGAGTCCAACAGCATTCTTGTTTGATTTTTCCAGTAATAACATCCTCAGAGAATGAGCTTGCCTGCAGTTGGCTTAAGCAAAACCCAGCTTTCCTTTGCACTATTATTTTAAGAGGTTCCCAGCCTCTGTAGTTGTGTTAAATTAGAGGCTTGCATGGCCACAGTCCTGGTTTTAAGAGAGTGGGTGTTCTTGAGCCATGGATGCCATAGACTTCTTCCCCTACAGCTCTCATATCTGCCTCCAGGGCTGTCCACCACTGAGTAAATATTTTCCATCTTCTATGTAGGGACAAAACAGCAGTGCTTGTGCAACGGTTGCACGTTGTGTGCACACTGAACCCCATTCAGAGGCTTGATTAAATGTTCTCTGTACCTGAATGACAGTTGGGGCTACAGTCTGGAAAGCTGCCCTTGAAGTGCTCTAACATGCAAATTTTGAAATGTAGGTGGAAACACGTGCTGCAAAATAATATTTGAGGAACTCTCCAGCCCTAGGCAGTGAAGGTAAAAAACACTGACAATCTCAGTGGTAAAATGAGAAATGTAGGAAGTGGACCAAAGTCACCTTCATGCAAGAAGAAAGAAGTAAACTCTGTGTTGCTCGTATTAGAAGCAAGTAAAATTCCACTCACACATTTGCTCTCTACATGCAGTATGATCATGATATCATGAAAAATAACAAGATTACTTCGGAGGGTCTCAGGGTTGCCTTTACTGCATAACTTTATGGATACACAAAATACAATTGATAAAATACCTAGTCAAAAGCCTCTGCGCTTCCACTCCATTCCAGCTTTTATTAACCCAGTAGAAACTAAAATCTGCATCTTCCCACTCTGGCCATTTCCCTTTTCATTCCACCACATCAGAGACTTAAAAACCGGGAGCCAGGTTACAGCTTAGAATCATAGAATACAGTGAGTTAGAAGGGATCACAGGGATTATTGAGTCCAACTCCCAACTCCATGCAGGGCAACCTAACTGTTAAATCATGTATCTGAGAGCATTGTCCAAATGCTTCTTGAACACCAACAGGCCTGGAGATGTGACCACTTTTCCAGGCAACTTGTTCCAGTGCTTGACCATCCTCTCAGTATGGAATTTTTTCCTCATATCCAATCTGAACTTCCTCTGACACAGCCTTAAGCCATTCCCTCTCATCACCAGACACCAGAAAGAAGAGATCAGCACCTTCCTCTGCTGCCCCTCATGAGGAAGTTGTAGGCAAGAATGAGGCCAGGGCTCAGCCTCCTTTTTTCTAAACTGAAAAAACCCAGTATCCTCAGCTGCTCCTCGTAAGTCATGCCCTATGGTCCTTTCACCATCTTTGCCTGCCTTTGGACACATTCTAATATTTTCATATTCTTCACAAAACTATGCACAGGGCTCAAGGTGAGGCAGCACTAAGATGAAGCATAATGGTGTCCCATTGCACTCACTTCAGCCAGTTAGCTACGTTGTGCTTAATGCACCACAGGACAGGCTTGGTCCTTTGGGTTGCCAGGGCACACTTGCTGATTCATACTGATCTCATCATCAACCAAATCCCCCAGATCCCTTTCTGAAGGGCTTCACTCCAGCCTCTCGTCCTCCAGTCTATATAAACATCCAGAATTACTCTGTTCCAGGTGCAGAATCCAGCCAGCATTTGTTCTTGTTAAATTTCATGTAGCTGGTGATTGCCTAGCACCCTAATCTATCAAGACCTCTCTGCAAGGCCTCTCTGTCCTCAAGGGAATCAATAGCTCCTCCTAATTTAATATTATCAGTAAACTAACTTACTGTGCACTCAACTCCTGTGTCCAGGTCACTGATAAGAACATTAAAGAAAAAGGCCCTAAAATTGCGCCCTGGGGAACACCACTAGTGACTGGCTGCCAGACAGACATTACCCAATTTCCTATAATTCTTTGAGCCCACCTTTTCAGCCAATTGTTCAGCCATCATATTGTGCACCTGTGTATGTTATTTTGTCCAGAAGGATATTGAGAGAGATAGTATCAAAAGCTTTGCTAAAAATAGAAAATAAAAAAAATCGTATCTACCACCTTCCTTCTGTCCACTAGGAGGATAACTTTGTCATACAAAATAATATTAAGTTAGTAAGGCATGACTCTCCCTTCATGAATCAGTGGTGGCTTTGATCACTGACTGCATTTTCTTTCAAGTGGTGTTTTTATTAACTCACTGAATAATCTTTTCCATAATTTTACCAGGCATCAAAATTAGATTGACAGGCCTATATTACTGGGATTAATTTTTTAATTGCCCTTCTTTCTTGCCCTTCTTGAACACTAGAATAACATTTGCTAGTTTCCAGTCAACTAGGACCTCTCCAGATTCCCAAGAGCATTGATAAATAGTGGAGAGGTCTTGTAATAACGGTGTCCGAGACTTTCAGTACCCCGGAATGAATCCTGTTGGGTCCCATAGATTTATGTGCATTCAGTTACAGCAGCAAACCCTGTACCAGTTCAAAGTCAGCTGGGAGCTTATCACTCCCCCAGTTGCAGTCTTTCAACTCAGGGCTCCAGGTGTCCTGGAGTCTATCACTGGTGTTAAAGACCAAGGCAAAGAAGACACGATATGTCTCTGCTTTATCTTAATCCCTATTTGTGAGGCAACCAACCTCATCAAGTAACAGACCAATGTTTTCTTTGATGTTCCTTTTGCTGTTAACATACTTTAAAAAGCCTTTTTTGTTATCCACCACAGCACTACTGGCAAGCTTCATCTCCAGTTGAGCTTTGGCCAAACAGATTTTCCCCCTACAGTGGTGAGCAACATCTCTGTAATCCTCCTACACAGCCTGACCTTTCTTCCAAAGTCCATATACCTTCATTTTCTGCTTAAGTACCAGAGAACAAACCCATTCAACCAAGCTGGCCCTCTGCCCCACTTGCTTGACTTCTGACATATTGGAATTGCCTGCTCCTGCACTCCTAAAAGATTAACCAGAATTTATGGACCCCACTACCCTTGGAAACAGATTCTTGAGTCTCACTTGTACCAATGATGTAGCTCTGGGACTGAGCTGAACCTTCTAGCCCCTCTTGTTTATTTTTCATACTGTGTGCACTGACAAATAAACATTTCAAACACACTCCAGTGTAGTCAGTGCATGAGGGAGCAGTGTGTAAGCCCCCACTAACACACCATCCGCCAAACACTGTCATGTCATCCCATGGTTTACCATACATAAGCCTGATTTTAGCTCTTTCCCCCTTATAACTTAGTTTTAAGTTCTTTCCATCAGCCCTGCTAACTTTTCCCCCACTGAAAAAGGTGAAACCCATCAGGCCCCAGCAGATCTGATGTTGCATATACTATTCCACCATCAAAAACCTCCCAATTCTGCCACCAACACCAGCCTTGGAGGCAGGTATTGGTAAGCTAGGTCCACCTGTTTATTTTTGATGCCATTCCCTACAACCAGAAGAACAGAGAATACCAGCTGCACTCCTGATCTCTTTACCAATCTCCACAAGGCCCTTTCGATCTCCCTTGGACTTCTCATTGCAACTTCACTGGTACCCACAGGAAAAAGCAATAGCAGACAATAATCTGAGGGACATACCAGCCTAGGAAGTTTCCTGGCAATGTCTTTAACCCAAGGCCCAGAGAAGCAGCAAACTTCCCTAAAAGGTGGGTCTGGTTGGCATATTGGGCCCTCTGCTCCCTTCAGAAACTATAACAACATCCCACAAGTTTTTCTTCATGGAGGTGGACACGAAGTGGGGTATAGGCTGACATCATCTCAGTAACTCCTCTAGTATAGATACATCATCATCCACCTTATCATGTCCTTCCAACCCCAGAGCCTGTTATCTGTTGTATAAGAGCACTTGGGATGGCAAGGTTGACAAGGAGCTTCTCCCCCTGCCCCAAACGGATACTTTTATCCATTAAGCTCTATCCCTCAAGTCACTACCCTTTGCCTGGCGAGGAAAGGGTGCAGAATACCCCTTGCCATGTGTTCTACCTAGTTGACATTTCTGTTGGGGAGAGGGCAGAGCACAGTTCCACCAATTTCCTTGTCAGACTCCTGGATGCTCCCCAGCCTGTCCATTTCCTCATGAAGTTCAGCCACCAAGTTGAGCTGTTCTTCTACCTAGGTGCACCTCTCACAGACTGCCGTCAGACACCAGCAGAAACCTCTGGCGTGCCCTGCAAGCTGGAGACCTGGAAGGCCGTACGTTCCTTTGGGAGCTCTCTCTGGAGAGCTGCGTAGGTCCCAGTCAGTGCTAGTACCACAGAGAATGCAGAGGATTCTGTTGCGTGGTCACCATTGCCTGAGCTCCCTGTGGGTAGATTCTGACTGGTGGCAGGGGCCTAGGGACAGACAGTTTGCCTGGCAAAGCTTCACTTCCGCAGTGTCTTGGTCTCCTCCAGCAGCTGGTAGTCCTTGCTGCTGCCAGGTCCCTCCACAAACACAGCCAAAGGCCTCTGGGCACCCAGGAATCTCCTCAAACACCCCCTGGGTACCTCACAAGCCTTGCACTCCTCTCAGCTTGCAGCTGCTGGCATCAGCTTCCAGCTTCGTAGAGCTGAAAACTCTACCATCGACTAAGTCTGAAACAGAACAAAGTAGGCAAAGAGTGTTTGTGTGCTTAACAACCACTGAACAGCTCCAGGGCCAGGACAGAAGGTGCTAAAGACACCCAGGAAGCCATATGGAGGGTTATGCATTAAAGCACCTAACACTTAAGAACCTCCATCTGCTTCCCAGTGAAACCAGTAGAAAGATTACAAAGCAGAAGCTGAATGAGGCACTACTTTGTAATGTTAAAGTTAATATTACAAACCTGTAGAGCTTTATCACACAAAAATGAGTTGATGGAAACATCCTTTACGTTTGTCAATTCCCTGTCATCTAACAGTACCAAAAACAAATGAAAAATCCACCTACTGGATTAACAATGAACAAAGACAAGGGACAGTCTCTTAATTTAGTAGCAATGGAAAATTTAAAACAACCTTCAAGTGTCATAGCAAAGGCAGTGCAGAAATTCTCCCTCTTTCACAACATAGTTCTGTCAATTAGCTGAAAACAGCAATTACCAATCCTTTTCTTTGTTATTTGTGAAGAATCAAAAACTTTCTGAGGATGATATATGGCTTTTTGGAAACTTCAATGCTCAGTTCTGCTAAATTTGCACTTTTCTGTTATGTCTTTTTGTGTGTGTGTGGTTTTTTTTTTGGGGGGGGGGTTGTTTTTGTTGTTGTTTGTTTATTGTTGTCACTGGTTTTTTTGACCATTCTTTCACACAGCACATGAAGAGAAAGAAGTAGGGGCTGCTGGGGGAAAGAGGAGAGACAGAACACACATCATGGAAGGAAAACGCCGAGGGATGGTTTAAATGAGAGTGCAGAGATTTTCTCGTGTACCTCACTGACCAGGGCAAAGACACGTCCCCACACTTTCATTAATTAAAAAGGAAAGTTAACATTGTTAGCAACATTAGGAACAAAACCTCATTTAAATTGTTCTGAAACAAAACAGAAAAAAAAAAGCTGATGCATTCTGAGGATGACCTTTGAGAATTCTGGCTTCATTAACATTTCAAACAGCACAGCACAAAATTAAGACAGGAAATAGACTTGCAATGCTATTTGACTGCAGAAATATATATCATCAACATGCCCATAATTAGCACGATACCAATGTTTGTCCCATTGTCTCTGCTAATAACGGTGTAACATGCAAATGGGGTTCCTCCTAACAAAATTGAAGGATATATTTAAGTTTATTCCACCTCTTGAGCATCCAAGTAAAGACAAACAAAGCCCTTTTTGCTGTTTGGAAGGGCTGCCTGCTATGCCTGCCCTTCCAGCCTCACACAGAATGATTTCAGAAGGTAGACACAGGCCGCACTTAAAACACAGGGGCCAGTCATCCTTCCTTATCTCACAGCAGCAAGGTAATTGGGCAGCTATCAGTAACCCACGCAGGTATTACAGAAAGCAGTTCAAGATGTTAACAAAACCCCTTCCACGTGACACTGCAATGACAGCAGATCCAGTTCCTCTGAAGGGGATCTTTTTCCCCAAGACATGAAGCAAAACTCCATCCATTTCAGCTGTTCAAAATGCTGAACTCCTGTGCTGTTGCTCAGTGCCTGCTGGACAACCACACCAAACACGGTCATGCACCTCTGATGCTGCCCCGCTCGTGTGGGGTAGGTAACAGAGTCTGGTCTTTTAAGTGCTTTGGGACCTTGGAGTAGAAGTAAAATAATCTATCTAAAACAAAGCTTAACAGGCAAATGCAAGAGATCCTCTCTGTCAGGGCAGACTGCCACTCTGGACTTGGCGGCTTGACTTGCTAGAAAAGGACTTCAGTGCAACACACTGAAATGAGGCTGAACCCAGGTGCCACCAGCAGAACCGTGGTGGACCACAGCCAGAACATCTGAGGGGCAGAGCAAGGCCCAGGAGACAGACAGGTTGCCAAATTGCTTCTTGATTTCCCGTGAATTCCAACCTCCTCTTTGTGAAATAGGCTTAGGTGCTTTTTTAAACCGCAATTAATTAGTTAACATATGATTTGCTGCCCAGATAGAGAAGCAAGCTACTCCTACAGCGAGTGTCTCCCATCACAGCCAGGTTAGCCCAGGTCTGGCTGATGCACATTGCGAAGGCAGTGCCTATTCATTCCTAATGGTATAATACAGCCCATTGTAGGGCTGCGTGCAGGTTTTGGGTTTTTAAACATGCACACAGAGATCGTACATAACAGCATTTCTGCCAGTTTCCCCAGAAGTATTCTGCAGCTTGTTAGACCTCTCTGCTGGGAAGCATTACCCCAACATTCAGCCTAGACTCAATTTCCTTCTGTTTTCCTGTGTTATATCATCTCAAACTTGCTTGGTCATCAGCTGACAGGTTTTAGGAGTTACAGTCACTCGTGTCAGATCATCTTGAAAGTCTGATAAGCCTCGGCCCTGCCTTATGATAGAGAGGTGAGAAGAAGAAGTTCTTGACAGGGTTCTGTCTCTACCCAGGGCACAATGAAGGGCTGAGTATGACAAATTCTTGAAGCAGCGCCAGCACTGTAGTTCTGTGATTAAGTCAAGTTATGTATTTTCAGTTATTCCCATTAGGCCCTTTTCTCTGCAGTCAAAGACGCTGAAGTAACAGGAAATGCAGTTTACCCTCTTGTATGGGACTAGGGGGATTATCTAACCTCCCTCTCTTTGTATTAAGATATCATTTAGATTATGAGTTTGCTTACAAAGTCACAGAAGAATCAGACAGAAACTCAGCTGGCTGATTGTTTTGGTCATGTAATAAGCACAGATAAAGAAGTCCCATCATCAAGCTGTTACACAATTACTGCTGTGCCATAGATTATGTCACCAACCTACTAAGGGTTAAGGAAATAATTACTGTGGGGCTGAGAGACTCAGTAAACAGCAGAAGTTCAAGGATGAACCAGATTTGTTGATCCCAGCAGAGAACTACAATTAAGATGTAATATTTCCTTAAGATTCCCCCCTCCCTCACTGTTTATCAGTATTAAAAAGTCAATTTATACTTTGCAGTACTCTGGATCAACCAGTGTATTTCACAGCAGGTAGGTAAGATTAAACTGTCCATCACAAGAAGCTGTCCTTTCCCTGTGTTTATATTATCAAAGCCTATTGAGATTAAAGCCATAGGAAACTGGAAGAAATGTGTTCATTTTCTTCAAGTTCATAGGTTTTCCTACACATACATCTTCAATAGAAAAAAACAAAATCTCAGAAGTTCCCTCAGTGGAAGTGAAAGTTGGAAAGTATTATATGCATTCCCTGAACTCACTCGTGAACATTATAAAATATCTTCCTAGGATACCCTAACAGAGCAGAGAGTCAGAAAGGAAATACTTCTGGGGCTGATCTGCTCAAAGAGGAAAACTACTTACCCCACTTGGCAAGATCAAGAGAAAGTGCCTCTGAGCAGCTTTTCCTTCCACAGGACTCTTACCCAACCTCTCCCACACATACCAGTCAGCAGAGTGGTCTGCAGGTGAGGGACGTTTTAAAACACTTCAACTGCTCTAGACACCAGCACTCAAAAAAAAACACTTTTGACCAGGAGTTAATACTACAGCTTTACTATACCAATTACACATCAATCACACTGATCTCAATAGTGCATTCTAGATTCTTACTGGTATGCTCCTCCTCAGGCTTGAAAACCAGAAAAGTCACTGTGTCACGGAGCCACCTCATGTTTGTTCTCCAGTCTAGTATTACTATTCTCCATTCACTTAATTACCAGTCTTCAAACTGCATCTGCCATGCCAGCTGTAAATCCTCCAGGACCAGAATACCTACTCCTCCTGTGACACAGCACTCCTCAGCAATTAGTTGATCTGATTTATTCGGAAAAGAGTCTTTGTGCTTTCCTTGGGGTTGAACGGAGCCCATAAAGCCAGAGGCGACCATACAAGAATTTAAAAAAATAAATACCTCTCTATTGCCAGCTAGCTCAACATAGCTATTGCATTTTCACAGACAAGACCAAGCACTCAAAAGGGATTTGTATCTGTCCAGAAGGAAACTTTTGTGACTTGGTTCTAGGTGGTGTTGAATACCTGGGGTAAATCACAAATACCTGTGCCCCAGAGCAAGCCAGCTAGCTGATATCTACAGGTAAGTTAGTCAGCACAAGCTAATTCAAGTTGCAAAATTCCCTGGGGCATCCCAACACCCTGATAGTGGGAACAACCTAAGGGACAAAGGGGAAAAAAAAAAAATAGATGGCTGCCTGGAGAAAACTGCTGCTGGGAGCTCTTTGTGAAGCTCTGTGCCAGAACCCAGGTACACCCCACAGTTTTATTTGTAGTGTAAATAAGACGTGTCTCACTTTCTGGGGCTGTGCTCAAAAGCAGAGAAGTGGCCCTTCCAAGCTCAGAGCAACACAGGGAAAGACAGCCCCCTAGGATGTCCACATCTCTTTGTGCTGCCTCCACAGACCAAGCTCTATTATTTGAATGCTGACAAAGCTCTATTAACACACAGTTGAAGGAATTTAGGGGAGCATTTTTCACAGAATAGAAGCCCGTGTTAGATACCCTTTATCATCCCTAGTCAAAAACACCTTTCTTCTATTCACTAAAGCTCCCTGCTACTTAAAAAACACAACTGCCTCAGGACAGATGTGTCCCTACAAAGAAACTGCAGAACACAAACTTGTGTCCATCCCTTTGCTGACAAGTCACATCCTCAGGGGTGACAGTCAAATGCAGAGAAATTAAAAGCTTTCACAGCTTGGAGAACAGAGTGAAAAGGCAGAAGAGTGAAAGAGTGAAGGGCTGAAAATATTTTCTCCTCAAAAGGATTGATTTTTAAATTCTCTACTTCACCCACATGAAGCATGAAAACTTGCATATTCAGATGCACATTTCAGTCGAGAGGAATAGGCTCAATACAGGAAACAGGAAACTCCTGAGGACAGGTAATAATAATTCTTTTTCCAGCTCAAATCTGCTAATTGATAAAGTATACGGCTGCTTGTGGTTCATTTTTCTCCCCATTTTAACAGAGATAACACTAGCTACACATCCTTATGAAACTCCTCAGCACCTTTAAACCGCAGGAGCAGGGAACTGAAGGAAACCAAGCCTTCCAGTTTCATGAACAAATTGGATTTGGATGAGGATCTAACCCGATGCTATTGTGGCTGTTAGGTTTGCAGGGTAAGGCTTCCAGATAGAGTTTAAACCTAGATGCTTCTGTTTCAGAAATGGCAAAAATGCACATATTTTTGCTTTGCCCGTCTCTCCTTAGCAACTTCCCTCCCAACCTTAGGTCTGCTTGTCCATTGTAGGCTCTGTTTCAGGAGCTCTTCAATGCGAACACACAGATCTTGTAGCAAATCACATTCAAGTTGATTGCTGCTGTTGTGCTTAAGATCAATATTGACCTGAGGTGTCCAAATACCCTTCCAGGCCCCCTCCACGCAATAAGTGTTCACTGCCTTTCGCAGGAGACTCAGCTCTGGATTTCACTGTCCGTGTAGGAGCAGCTTTCCTTTGAAGCTCTGCCCACTTAAAACTCAAACAAAACCACATCCCGTTCGTGATTTGTTAGTAGCAATGTAGAGGACCAAAGGTTACAAGACAGATTCTTCAGTCATAAGTAACATTTTATAAGGGGACCACCACTAAAACATATGTTCCCTTGTCAAGATGAGGCTAGCTTTCAAGATGTATTGGTGAAAAACATTTTTGGCAAAGGATTAATTTCCCAGAACAGTCAAGGACTGATGCTAGAGAAGCCAGCTTAGAAGAGCAGAAGGAAAGGGGTGGGGGGGAAGCAGCCAATGACCAACCACACAAACAACAACACACCACACACTATGGAGAGTAGGAGACATTTTAGGAGACATTTCTCAGCAGGATTCAGCAAACGATATGTTACTCACTGCAACATATATAATTGCTCATGCCAAGCACAAATGGAAACAGGTAGACAAAGCCAAGAAGAGACTCTAGTATAAGTTTGTGGGGAGCTTTTACACAGCAGGGGGACATACGAGATTAGCAGAAAAGTTGATTAACAGTAAACCGTCTCTCTAAATTCACAGCAATGTCAAATCTAATGAGCAGACACAATGCCGTAGCAGCAATCCACATCAAATCACGATAGCCAGAGCACAGGATCCCAGGAAAGACCCCAGAACTCAAGGGACACATGCTGAGGGTGCACTGAAACTTATCACTAATCCTGTCTGCCCATCCAATGTTTTTCAGCAGACATTGCCGCAGTAGTCAGTCTACCCATTAAAGTACACAAACAACAGGAAAACAAAAACAAACAAGGTACCTTCCTAAAAGAAACAAACCCAGCAGTAAGAAGAAAAAAAAAAAAATCCTATCCAGTGATGTTGAGAACCAGTCTCCCTTCGCAGATGTTAATGGGCAATAATCAAGAATTTTAATTCCCACAGACTTCAGGTGTTCAAACCTAATCAAATACACTTACAGCAACATAAGGAATGAGAAAGAAAAATAAACTCTGTGTTGTGACAGATATCCATAGCACTTTCCTGGTCAGGTTAACAGCTGGACAACCAGCAAAGAAACCAGCTGGGAGGTAGCCAGGCTTGTTATCCTGCAACAAAGCTGCTGTAATTTAGCAGGCACCGAGAGAAATCAGCAAGATTTATTTGAGACACCTGAGAGACCACAGATATTTTGTAACAAAGGAGGAGGAAAATCCTAATTTCTCAGGTGATGAATGGAAGGGGTAGGAGAGCAGTGGAAACACCTGCAGACATCAGCAGCCCAGCCCTTCATACCTTTTGTGGGAGCCACAAATTAATCCACAAGGAACCCATATGCAGGAGCAGTGGATCAAACCTGAGCTCTCTAGCTCTGAAATGAACTATGAGTGACTAATTAAAGGCCAAATAACATTATCACTACTCGCATTGCCTAGTAACTTACACCATGAGTGGTCCCTTTGGCTTCAATTAGTTGCTACCCTGATAGGTGCTGACTAAAAAGCAGATAAGTGCCCAGTTTCGGCGAATTTTGAAATGCTGCTGAGTGAGTTTTCCTGCCAGATGCCCTGTTGCATTGCAGCTAGTTACCTTACTCGAGGTGAGCAACCCAGAGCTTTGAAAGCTCCCGACGCCACCCTTCTTTTTTGAGAAATCTGCTTTTTCCTGGACATGAACACCACGAGCTGTACCTGCGTGGGTCTCAGTAGGACCTGGAGGAGCAGCTGGTTCAGATGCAGCCTCAACAGAGCAGCTGAGAAGTTCACGGAGCGCTTTCCCTCTCCTCCTGACAAGGTGCATTTTTTAAAAGCCCACACTGCTGACAAACTGCAAACAAAGCCTGGGGGAGCATACTGGAGAGGTCATTTTTTGTGTTTCAGTTTTGACTTTTAAGAGAGGAAGAGTAGATGCCATAATGTCAATTATGCCTCAGTGCAGAGACTGCTCACAAGCCTCCAAAATGTTCCAGAGAGGCATTTTAGAGTCACTCATCTTTACATATACCTTCTGCATTAGACTGTGTGAATGTTAAACACAGCTTAAAACAAAAATACCCGAGATATTTATGTAGCCCCAGCAAGGAAAAATCGTAAGAATCAGCTGTTATTTTTAATTTCATAGCTTTTTGAGTAACTTCAGTGAAAGGGGAAAAAAAAAATATCTTATTTTTTATGGCTTCTTGTAGTGTGTTAAACACAGACTGGATGCTTTGTATTTATTGTTGTATTTATTTATTTATTTTTGTATTTATTGTGCAGCCATCCCAGCTTGCATAGGAGTAACACGTTGTTTTATGTTAATTTTTTTCCCTAATATCTGTATTTATATAGCAAGATCAGATTGGCACGAGGTTCTAGAAAACTTAGTGTCTTTCAATTTCAGAGAAAAAGAAAAACAAAAACGAACAAAAAAAAAGACACCAATTTCTTGTTAGTTTCTCCTCCTCCTCCACCCCCTCCTCAATAGACAAAGAGGTGTTTCTCTGACCCCTGTGAGCACAGAGGGTCACCAGGAGAGCAAGCCTGGAGGCAGCACCATTACAGAAAAAGTCGAATTATTTGATGAGAATTTCCCCTTTTCATCTGCAACCTCAAGCTGTACCAATTGCTCAAACCGCTTTTGTCACCTCAGGTGACTTCGCCAAGCAGAGTGGACTTCTTCAGGGCCAGAATACACAGGATGACCCCAGAGGTCCCCATGAAGCTCCAGGCAACACCTCTGAGGCAGGTGAGGGCCGAGCACGGTCCCAGGAGCTCCTGCAGAGACCAGGAGGTCATGCACAGCTCAGTTCCTTGTTTCCAGCTTCACCGCTGGGCTTATTTGACAGCTGGGTAAGAGGATTTGTCTCCCCTGTGGTAAGTAGGGAAGCTACATGGGAGCTCACATTACAGAAGTTTTAAATATCTCATGAGCTATTTCCAGCTTGAGCCTTAGCCAGTTGTCAGACAAGCAGCAGGTGCCTTTGCTAGCAAGATACGGGGTAAAGACAGAAAAGAACCGAGTGAAATAAAAGAAAAACAGACTTGACTTACCCTCTCATGCCTCTCTGGCTACAGGAGAGGGGACAACAGTCCCTCTAACCAGCCTCACCTATATGACTGAGCCAGCAGCTGAGAAATCTGCCAGCAAAGATCTAGAGGTCACATTAGTGATGCCACCTGGGGTAAGGGAACACAGCTGATAGAAATGTGAAGTATGTGTAGGTACATCTGCCAAAGATAATCAGAAGTTGGGGGCATAAAGGAAGGGAAAACACAAGTTATTGAAAGCATGAACCAGGCACTTCCTAAGCAGCTAGTCATGAAAATAAATAGACTTGTTTTAGCCCTCAGTCATTTATAATCACAGAGAAGAATGAAAGCCTTGTTACTTTTGAAGCCTGTAGCCATTTAATCACACCAAACCTCACCATTCTTCAAAATACCAGCAGCAAACTGCCTCCTTTCCTCAGCTGATCTCTCCCAAAATCCTGAACCTTGGTCTATGGAAGCACAACTTCTTTCAAAGGAATAAGACCTAAACAGCCCCAGCAACAACAGAGCATCCTCCTTATTCACAGAGGACTTTGGGTGACCCAGGAAAGCTCATAAAACAAGACACACATAGCAAAGATTTTCCTAATTAAATGGAGACCATCAAAAGTAATTTAAGTTTTTAAAGAAGTGTTGCAGTGTTTATAAAGGGAAGCTGATGCTGTTCAAATGGCTCCTGAGAGGACCATATGAACAGCAAGTTTGCAGCATCTAGAATATGTTTGTCTTCTAGATATTCAGTAATATTTCTAAGTACACTTATTAAAAGTAAAAACATACACCGGCCTCGGCAGTCTAGGCACTGATTGTGGATTTAACACATACTGTTCCTAAGTCTGTTTGTTTTCTCACAAGCCTAAAGCAACCCCAATAAAACCCAGAAAGCTTCAAGCAAAACCTTCTAGGGTGTAATACTGCTGCCACAGGCATTGGTAGAAAAATAAATGACTTCAGGTGCTTTGGGAACAGTGCTGCAGGCAGAGATGCAGGCAGTGGAAAATAAATACAGCTAAACAGTAGGAAATAGATTACTTTCACTCTTTCCAGCTTCCTACTGGCAAAGTGGGTGGCAAATACAAGGCTGGAAAAGGCTCTCAGACATGCCAGTACCCCTAAATGAAGAAACTATCCCCTTTCTTTCTAAGTTCTTCAGCTCATCCTGCTAACATTGTGAAAACTAAACAGCAAGCTATGGTGAAATCCTGCACTACTGTCATGGCCAGCACCAGGGCTGCCTAAGAACAAGCAGCTCCAGGGCCAAGACGACTTGGTCAACAGGTGAAAGTAAGGCAGCAAGTTACAAAGCAAGTGCAAAGGGGACTGGAGACTTACAGACCATTTGTAAACTGCCAGCCTTGGAGACGCTGCCCAGGGAAGTGGTAGAGTCACCATCCCTGGAGGTGTTTAAAAGGCATTTAGATGAGGTTCTTAGGGACATGGTTTAGTGCTAGAGTTATGGTTGGACTTGATGATCCTGAGGGTCTCTGAAATAGTTCTGTGATTCTGTAGGTAGAAGAGAAAGAGCACCAATGTTCACCTCCTCTGCAGGGTCCTCTGAACCCTTTTCAGAGGAACTCATTTACCCCATTACATTTAATCCACAGAGACCTCCTTGAGAGAGCTCATGAGCTCAGCTACTCTTGGCTGCCAGCAGCACACTTGCTGTTCCAGTCTAAGCAGCACACAGCTTTCAGAGGGAAAAGCTTTTAGAGCTCCTGCTCAGCTATCGTTACACAGGCATACACAGATTTAGGTGTGACAGAGCAAGCAGTCCAGCGCTAGACATGGAGTCAGAGCAGTGCAAACCCCAGCACAAGCCTCAAATTACAGCACACCCAGTCAGGCTTTGCTCCCTGTGTCGGGACTAGCCTGAGAACGGACCCAAGCACCCAGTGGGACAACTTGCACACACATACCTGTACAACTCACAGCAGCAAAACCAGCTCCTCCTAAGGGACAAGCAGCTACCCAGGCTGAGCTGAAATGGGGATCCTGGGGAGAGGTCAGGGGTGGGGAAAGACTCCAGGTGAGGCCAGTTGGGTCCATTAAGGCACTGAGAGGATGGTGAGGTTTTAGGGGAGGGCATTGTCTTTACCTGGTGCTCTTGTTTTGCTTCCCCGTGGTCTCTAGTCAGAAGGGTCCCAGGCAAAGTGGAGTTTTTTGCTTTTTAGAGTTGGATATCAGAAAAATGGTCACCTCCCTGGCCTGTTCATGTGAACTACAGGCCATGGGCCTGCTATTGTGGAGGTGGCTGCAGAAGGAGGTTCTACACTTGCTGTGAAGACCAGTTCAGAACTGGCTTAATTTGGCCAGTGTCAGCTAAATCGCTCCAACCTGCTTTCTTGAAGGATTAAAATTTCTTCCACCAAGACTAACCTATTCTGGTGTTTAGGAGTGGCAAATTCTGTTTATTGAGTATTTTCTACCTCTTTTTAATTAAACATGACTCAATTATATACATTTTTTTTGTCATTTCTTCCATATACACTTTGCCAAGTATTTCCAGCTGTGCCTAAGAACTGTTAAACTGCTCTAAGTCAATGTGCCAAGTTGTCCCATATCAAAGCCTCTATGAGTCTGTTAAGTACTACTAAAAGAAGAGCAGCTTTCGAGCAGTGCTAGCAGTATGAAAACTCATGAAGAGAAATCTTCGTGCACCAACAGCCTTCCTACCTACCTATCTGAGCAACTATCATCATGCCAGGGCTTGACTGTTCCCAAATATTCGGAGTTTTCTGTCTCTTCAGAATTTTTACACCAGTTAATTCCATGGGAAATTTAATCACCTTTTAGAAAGAAAGAGATAAAACATCCAGCCCTCCAGGCCTTAGAAAATATTCCCACATAAACCTCAAAAATCAAAGCAGAGGGTGAGAAGAACTGAGTTGGTTCTTCTCTTTTAAACCTCGTGCTAGGAGAGCATTTGAAGCTGGCAGGACACCCACAAGCCATCAGCAGAGAAGCCTCCCTGGGTGTTGCAGTGTGTCATAGTGGTGTCACAAGCAACAGAAAGACAAAAGGAAATACGTGATCTCTCTTCTCATGCTCCTAAGATCTTTCGGTGAATCATTGAACCAACGTACACCAGCGGTTTCTCCGTTAAAATCATAAGCAATTTAAAAAGTTATGAGTTGTATTTGGTTTTTAGCCTTCTTCATGGAGAAATCTTTTAAACAGCACTGTAGAAACATAGCAGGGAACTTTAACACGTAGCAGTTTGCATTATTAATATGAATGAATTTTAAAACTCCAGATTTACTTTTAACATCTTTGCTTTTCCATTATTAACTTTCCTGGGTGCTGTACTCAGCATAGCCCTATGCAGAAATATGCTGAAGTAATTTAATATGAAAATGGAAAAGGCTTGGATAGTCAGGGCAAGTTCACATCCATCTGTACAAAAAAATGGTATTACGGTATTTTTGACAACTAGAAATGGAAAAGCACCTTCATGTCTATTCTTACGTGAAGATTTCAGAGCAACTGAGGACCTGACAAGGTTCAGGAGAAGCTGTCGGCGTGACCCTGAGTCAGAGGAGTGGAGAGCAG
Source organism: Pampusana beccarii (assembly GCA_013399365.1). Taxonomy (NCBI): domain Eukaryota; kingdom Metazoa; phylum Chordata; class Aves; order Columbiformes; family Columbidae; genus Pampusana; species Pampusana beccarii. The sequence continues at coordinate 116,016 of VWYH01002493.1, read as the reverse complement.
TACAGCCCAAGCAGCCAGGCCCACCTCTGCTTGGAATAAGGCAAATCACTCTGTGCAGCAGAACAGGACTGAAAATTGGGTGTCTGCAAAGGAAAAATGTTGGATACAGAAAGCACTGTGCTTGAGGTTACTGCTCCTCTGGGAGCACCCAGCTGTCCCCCTCTCCCAAACTGGTTCTGACTCCAGCTGACCCCTGTCAATGGGAGTTGCTGTGCTGGCACCCTCAGAAGCCTGGAGGGTCACATCAGTGCGGTGGCACCAGCTCTGGATGAAATCAGCCCAGGCACTGTGGTATCAGCAACCACAGCTTCAAGTCCAAAAGCTGCCCCAGCTCTGGAGCAAGGTCAGCTGCTGGAAGGTTGGGGCTTCCCACCTGCAGTGTCACAGATGCCCAGTGGGGCTGGACATCCAGCCGAGAACCAGCAGGGTGCAAGTGGAGAAGACCACCTGTAACTCAGAACAATAAGGTTTCATCGCGCCGTGCTGCTAACGCTCAGCAATGGTGAGGCTGGTACAAGCTATATGTGTTTGAGGACAAAAGGGTTTTTATTTTGTTATGAGAAAGGGAGGAAATATTCAAGTTATCATAATAAAATTTTACTTTTAAAACTGTCTCTCATCTAGAAGTGGAATATTTATCAAGTCAAGAGGTAGATGTGTTGAAAAAAACATGGGTGAGAGCAGGATGAATTCCTCTGCAGCAGCCAGAAATCCTTTGTTTTCCGGGTAAGAGAAGGTAAAAGAAAACCTTCATGCGGAAGGAAGAAGACTCTATGGCATTTACAGAATTAGCATAGAGGAGAAATCTATGGTTCAGAGTATTCCCAAGACAGATTGCAACAAAACTGCAGGAAAAAGGAAAAAACAAAAGCATTAAATATATGTATAATTAACCTACCTAAGCAGCGAAAAAACAGAACACTTGGAAGGTGTAAAACTCTCCATATTGCAACGGTTTAAACAAGAACAATTTAAAAGATATTTTATACTGGGTACTATGCCAAAATAGAGCAAACATTAATTACTGGTCATTCAAGAAGGTTATTCTGAAAATGTTAATTACAAAGGGCTTTCAACTAACAGAACAAAACTTGTAGGGAGATGTCTAGGAAAAGGATTAAGGCTTTGCTTTTGGGTTTATTGAAACAGGCATGAGGTCTAGTCTGGAAACCATAATCTGATCATGTTGCTCATTCCTGATCTGCTGGAGCACTTTAGGGGAAAAAGGTGATCCAAGCCTTCCAGCACCAGAGAGCTTCTGAAGGAATAAGATGCTATTAAGCTCAACTTGCAGCCCCAGGTGAGTCACAGAAGAGAGAGATCAGCATTTTCTAGTCTGAGCATTTGATCTGAGGCAGAAGCGTTGTTTGCTTCATGAGGGGCTGACTACAATCCGAAATACAACCCTACCATTCTGCGAAACACATTCCTCCTTTCCGTCCTGACATGACTACGGCATGGTCATATTCGGATGCCATGCAACTTTATTCAAAAGAGAGTCCATTTGCAGATGAGATGTCATTTGAACAGCTGCACTCTGCTGCAAGCAATGGGTTAGAGAAAAATACGTTGCTGAGCTAAGTTCGGGCACCGTGAACATGTTGTAGCTCTAACAGGAGGGAAAACAGGCCAGAGGAAGAGAGCATCTTCTCTCAGGGGAAAAGCAGCCTCAGTCATTAATGAGATAGGACAATTAATAGCTAAAGGAAAGCAGATCAAAGGCTGAATACTAAAATCAATGTATTAATACAAACTGCCCAGACAGGTGACAAAGCAACAGAGACCAGGGCAGGCAGGAAAGAAAGCAGCAAGCTAGCAGAAGAAACCTGAACATCAGGCTGCCACACAGAAAGGTGCAGGAAGATTCACAAACCGCAAAGCCTGACCTGAGCATGTTGCATGCAGGCAGCAATAAGGATCCTGTCTTTGCCATCCAACAGCCAACCCAGACGAGGGCCCTGGCTTCACTAGGCAAAGGGGTTGCACGGCCTTTCCCAAGGACGAAGGACATTTGAGCCTTAGGACGCTGGCACACACGTTGTGCACAGTCTTGTGCCTGACAGCAGACCATCTCCTGAGACAGGCTATAGGAAGCTTGAAGGCTTACTGGGGAAAGGTAGAAAGTTTGATTTCCAAGCTGTCAATAAAATCTGCATCAGAGGGCTTGGCGCACAAATATCCTTTAAACAATAATGCTGACATGCACTGGACTGTTAATAACGGATACATACCAGAGATAGAAAACACACCTCCTCAGTGCTGCTGGGGCAAAAGGCTCTGTGAATGTTATCAGATGCAATGATGCAGGTCACAATGAAGTGTACACCTCAGCAAAGTACAGCAGTATCTTCAAAGGAGAAAAAAAAAGTCACACGTGAAACATAAAACTCACATACCTCTTGGTACTGAAGGTTAACAGTATTGTTTCAGCCAGATGCAGCTGTTCATTGGCCTTGAGTTTTATACACAAGAAGCACAAAAGCTAGAGAATTGTCTTGCCAGGTAAACATCCCTGCTAAGTAACCCTGATTAATCCATCAAATTAATGACAGTGTTCTGAAAGGATGAGTAATGCTGCAAACTTCACGGTTCAAGGCTTCACAGTTGAATGAAATCATCTCTTGTCAGCTTTCCGCAGGCTCAGTCAGCTCCACAGGTACCGTGTCACAGAGGCTGAAATCCCATCCAATTTCACAAATGCCCTTGTGGGCTGCGTCTAGAAGAGCGCCTGGGAAAATTTATGAACGAGGTGCTGCATGCTGAGTGATGCCCTCGTGCATGGTAGTGCCTTTGAGGGATGGACAGAGACCGCGAGGAAAATATTCCGTCCTTTGGAGAAACAGGAGGTGAAGATGAAAGGTCTTAAATGTGGTCTAAGTCAGAAGAGCGTGACATGGGAATCAAAATGTCTCCTCAAGGGGGTTAGACAACAGAGCAACATGGCCCATGGGATGTGCTTGCAGAGAAACCACCAAGTGTCACCATAGCCTTTGCTGGTCGTTGGATGTTTTCACCACAGACAGCACAGCCCCGAGCAGCAGAACTGCTGCAAGAGTTGGTGACTTGGGGCTGGGACTGGATGCCCAAAGCAGATTTAGAAAAAGAAGCAAGCCAACGGGGAGAGGTATGAACAGAGACTGTTTAGCTGGACTACACAAACTACAGAGTTTTGAACACACTGATACAGCCAGAAAAATATTCTCTATTGGTTCTCACTTCCTGTGTAGCCTACACACAGATGTTTTAATTAAGGTGTTAGGTACAGCTCATTATAATGGTGTCAGGATGTTTGATCGAGCATTACTGTTTACAGTGGGGAAGAGCACTGACTAACAGAAAAACTGGAGGTTCTTTTTCAATAACACCATGACTAACAAATTGCAGAAACCCAGACTATTAAAAAAAAAAAAAAAAAAATAAAGCTTTTTTTCAGAGGAAACAACATGACCCCATTGTGACAGTACCGACGTTTGCTCATTTTGCCTGGACTGCAGACACCAAAACAGTTTTCAGTGCAACAGCATTTATCTGGGTATCTTTTAGTTCACTGAAGCAAAAGCATCCTAGATTTGTCAGATTTGCTGATGTTCATGCTGAACAGCCAACAAGCTTTGGAGAAAAACAAAACTTTTTATTTTTTTCTGGCAAAGCAATGAGGCAAGTTCTTGAGTAACATCTCGGAAGGGACAAAAGAAAACCACTATGTGACTAAAGGCAAACTTGATCTGTACTTGAAATCTAATTGCCTGCCAAGGAATTTTTTCAGGTTTCTCCATGACACCTTCTAGCAAAGATACTAGTGATTCTAGATGTACGAGATGCATCAAGATACAGTGAGGTATTCCATTTAGCTGTACCTTTCAGATATCCCTTAGCTGCAGCAGGTGAGCATCGGACAGCCTGAATGAGCTGTCTGCAAAGGGGACCCTGCTCCAGGCTCTCCCTTGCACTACTGATACCCGCAGTTTATCAAGGTGACACAGTGAAGCTTCCAAGCAGGTCCTGGGTCCCCAGTTTTCCATCTCTCTTGCTAATCAGCTTGCAGAGGCTGATTGCATTTACAGCTTTGATGAGCTCTGTGCATTTGCAAGACCACAAATTAAACATTGCTTCAGCCCATGGGGGGATATAAGATGCCATTTGGGCACTTCGGTGGTTTACACCCACTCTAGCTGGAGGATCACCTTTCAGACACCCCCTTTCCCAGATCACATGTGTTGCATTAGGAAATCACTCCTGGATCTGTAGTAACTTGTAACTTCCTTATAATGAGAGATATCTGCTTGAGAGCTCTCAGATTGAAGCTGCTTAGGCCACTCTACAGTGATCCCTCCATGGTGACCACGGGACGAAGTGGTACCAGTCCTACGCCAGCCCATGCATGCTCCCCAGACAGGCCAAAAAGGCTGTTTTCTGCCCTCCTATCCCACTCTGGTTTAGCAAACCCGTATCCCTCCGTCTACAGTCTTACCCACTCAGCCCCTACCTCCTCAGCCACATGCAGAGACCCAATTACACTGAAAGCTCATGGACCAGGCCGCATCTGGAGTACTATGTCCAGTTCTGGGCTCCCCAGTTTAAGAAAAACAAGGAATTACTGGAGGGAGTCCAGCGGTGAGCTATGAAGCTGATTAGGGGCCTAAAGCACTTTTCTTATGAGGAGAGACTGAGAGAGCTGGGTCTGTTCACCCTGGAGAAGAGAAGGCTGAGAGGGGATCTCATCAGTGTTTATAAATATCTCAAGGGTAGGTGTCAAGAGAATAGGACCAGACTCCTTTCAGCGGTGCCCAACGATAGGATGAGGGGCAACGGGCACAGAATGAAGCATAAGAGGTTCCATCTGAATATGAGGAAAAACTTCTTTACTTTGAGGGTGACAGAGCGCTGGAACAGGCTGCCCAGAGAGGTTGTGGAGTCTCCTTGTCTGGAGACATTCAAGGCCCTCCTGGACACATTGCTGTGCAATCTACTCTAGGTGTACCTGCTTTAGCAGGTGGGTTGGACTAGATGATCTCCAGAGGTCCCCTCCAACCCAAACCATTCTGTGTTTCTGTGACTTGAGACTTGGGAGCACCATTTCCACCGCGGCTGGTCCATAGGCAGCACCTGTTCCTGTGGAGAGCCTCCTCTTACAGCCCAACAGCTACAGACAGCTGAGAACCACCTCCTCTTTTGTGGTGAAGCCCTTTCTAAGAAAGATGAGATCTCAGCTGCTGCACTTGCTCTGCTGAAGTAGCAAGACCTTTGGCAGGGTGGCTGGCAAATGGACACTGAATCACTGGACAGGACACGCACAGCCCCTCAGAGGTCTACTGTGTGAGTTGCCCAAGGCGTTGTCTGGAAAGAGGCGTGTTGGCTGAGGAGAATCTCTTACAAAGAAAAAAAATCTGTATTTTAAAAAAAACTACTAAAAACATATAAGAAAGGTGAGAGATTTAAAAAGTATAGAAAACAAGGTGTAACAAGATGTCTATGCAAAAAATTAGATATCAAGGAACAGAGTATGTAAGCTCATTGGAGGCTGATTTTCTCATCATATGTGAGCCTCACATGTTTTGTCAGTAGAGCCTGTACCTGCATCCAAGCGCAAAGCAAACTCCCACAAATCATCTGTAGTGCTACTAGGTAACTTGCCCACCTGAGCTTGGATTAGAAGATGCTTCATATCAAGAAAAAAAAAAAAAGATAAATACATTTTTGGCACAGTACACCAATGTACTTACACATCTTGCCTGAAACCAAATTGTCAAGCAAGGCTGTGGTAGGCAACCTCTTATATTGCCTTGTTTTGAAATTTGGTTTCCTGAAAAGAACCCATGGTGCTCTGCAGGGGGCAGAATTTACAAGCAACTTCATCAGAAAGTTGCTAAAAAACATGTCACACAACTGTCAACTGTCCATAGATCAAAAGGGCAAGCAGCCAACTCAGCTGACTATACTGAGGATTTTACTGATTTTGGTATGACTTTGTCCGATGTGAAGTAGGCATATATGTTTGGAAGGAGGTGAAGGGGTTGTTGTCCTTCTGTGTTTCATGTGGAAGAGCCCGAAGCACACTCAGGGACGGTGCATTTCGCTTACCTTTAAGCTCTGAATCTACCTCTGAGGACCGCGCAGCTTGTGCTGAGAAAAAAAAAAAAACAAAAAAAAACAAAAACCAACCAACCAACCAATCAAACAAAAAAACCCAGCAGAACAAAGAAGCTTCTGAACACATATGAAAACATTTGAAAAATCTGATGGGGAGGTAGAGAGCACAGGAGCCCACAGTGCAACCCTCTTGTCAGGAGTCTTTCAGAGAGAGCTGGATCTGACAAATTAACATTACTGGGATGGTAGCATTTATTTCACACTGGGAAGGAAAGGGAAATAGCCCAGCAGCAAAAATAGAGATGGGAAAAGATGTTAAGAGATCTTCACTGCAGCACTTTACCTTCCTGTAATGTTTTCTCCACATCTCTCTGTTCTGGTGTCTTTTGATTTATGTGTTCTCCTTTACGTCCGTTCACGTTGGACTGTAAGGAGACACATAGCACAGAGCAAACCAACTAGCTTACATGCAGACTGGAAGGAGATGGGGATTCAGACTCCAGGGACCGAAACAGCAAGAGTAAAAGGTGCCTTGGCCCCTACCTACTGGTATCCTGGTGCTGTCTGTAGCATTAAAGCTTTCAACCAAAAAGCATTTTTATCTGCATTTCAGGAATGCCTGTGCTATTGGTCTGCCCCCCTTGGAAAGTGTCAAGTAAACTGATCAGGTATTCATGGCAGCTGCTGAAAGGCACGTTTGCCAAAACAATAAGGCAGAATCTAAACTGGTGATGCCTCAGAGGAGAGGGAACAGCAACAACCCACTGACACTAAAAAGCCATCTGGAGAGAGGAAGAGGCGCTCCAAACCCACCAGCACTCAGCCGTCATAGGGTACTTCCACACTTTTTAGACCCAATGACTGCGCCAGGCTCAGAAATCTCTTCTCCATGTATTATTTCTTTTTTACCTTTCTTCTTTCCCTTTCTTTTCCTCTCTCTCTCTTTTTTTTTTTTTTTTTTAATCTGGGACAGCAACACGCATTTGAAAGTTATTTCCAAGTATGCTGCACAGCCCAGCTTCACCTGCCAAACCTTTGCCAGCCTGTCAGCCCCAGCAGAACGCACAGGCAGTGGACAGCAAACCAGCATTCTCCAGTCTCCACCAGCAACCTGTTTCCTCGACTCATGCGCACCAGGACGGTCTTCCTGAGAGACACGTTGCTTGTGACCTACAACCAACAAACCACACAATCACCCCCGTCTTGAACCTAAGCTCCTGCCTGACACCCTGCTGGGTAAAATATTTAGCGCTAGTTAGCACAGATGGCAACTTTTATCATGCATTTTGGGAAGGATGAAGAAAATCAGAAATTAAGATTCTTGTACAGAAGGGTCATTTCAGCTCTGACCCCCAGTGGAAAACAGTCACAGTCAGCAGAGCTTAAAGACCTTAGAAAATATGAACGTAAATGAAAAGAAATCCTATTATCTCCTTGTGCAAGCGAGCTGCTGTACTGGTGATCTGACAGGTAATTCAGCAGCACACCGAGCACTCCTCGAACCCGCTCTGCTGAGGAGGATGTTTCAGCTGCCTGTCTGCCTATTAACTTTGCCTTCAGCTTTCCACAAAACAGTGCCCTAAATTCTGGTAAAGCTGCCCTAACTAAGTGAAGAAGAGACTTCAGGTTTTTGCTCAACCCCTAATTCTCCACACTGGCCACAGAAGAAAATCTGCAGCTTCAGTCCCAGAGGAGCCAGGCTGGCTGCAGTGTTCCCCAGGCAGCCCCTGCTGCCCAAGCCCCACCAGCATCCCTGTGAGCCTCGGCCCTTGTTTAGGTCTCTTACATCAGTGCTGGAGAGGAAAGAAAGAGGAAAAAAAAGACCTTCTCCAAAATGAACTTTTTTTTTTCATGAATAAGCTAAGCGCTTCTATTCAAGAAATATTGAACATTTTTGATACTCGATAACAAAGGCATTTGTAATCTCACTACGGCTTCAAGTGTTTCAGCATCTTGAAGGTTAGCTCAGAGTATTCCTCCAAAGGCTTGCTGGTGCAGAATTAACCAGAACATACATCATTTCTTTTACAGGCAGCATTGTTTCTGATTTCTTCAGAGATAACTGCATGGATCAGAAGGATTATTGTGGCATTAACTTCTCTGATTACATTCCCTACAGTTTAATAACAAGAGCAGTGAGACTGTAGGTGTATCAACAGAGTTTTGTATTTGTGAGCAAAGAAAGTTGGGGGTTATTAGCAGAATGCACGAAAAGGTCACACACTCAAATGTGCCTCTCAGGATACAGCTGACATATTCTGTTGGGCAAGAAAAGTGATTTCTCAATATAACATCATGAGTTTTCTGATAAGAAGCAGTAGGGACTTTGTTAGGAAAGCTGTAGATCCATCTTGTCACATCCAGAGTGCTTTGGCTGTGAACTTAACCCATAAAAAATAAGGCAAGCACATTTTTTAACATCTGCCTTTTAAAGATATTAGCTATGGTGTGTGCACGCTTTATGTTCCTATTTATCTGACAGTGTCTGCAGTGATAAGTGCACTAGCTCCTGGATTTTTTTTTAATCAATAAGAAGAAACTTACTTTCATTGGAAATAAAAAGCTAGAAAATGGGGTCTCAGCAAAATGGTGGCTGTTAACTGCACTGTTGTTCCTTCGGTCTAATGGTTTCCTCAAGGAAGTATCGCCCTCTCCATGGGAAGTTTTTGGCTGGGACTTCATGGAAGAAAGCGGAGAGGTAGCTGAAGAACCTTACAGCTAAAATTACAAGCTACCAATGAGTTTAAACATACTTTTCCCAGGCACATTTACTGAAGATACTACAGAAGAAGTATACAATTCTATTGTTCCAGCTCCCTGTGCTTGCTAACGTGCAGAAGACAATCTGTAGTTGCTTATTTTGTATCTAAGCAACTGTCAGACTCCGTATCTACTAATAAGAAAGGATATAATTATATGCTGCTACTTTAATTAGCAGCAGATGCCTATGTTTATGAAATAAGATGTAAGACTTCCCGAAGTGCAGAGCCTTGCCTATGTGCAAAGCGCAGGAGCGCTTTCGCAGGCTGCCGCCAGGCTTTGTGTGGCTGGGGCACCTCGCCTGGGGCAGGGCAGGGGGCACACGCAGCCGGCGGCTGCTGCTGCGCCTTAGAACACGGGCCCAGCTGCCCTGCGTGCCCATCCAGAAGAGCAGCAGGTTAAATCTAACATTGCTTTTCGACCTTCCTAGCGCTGGCGGGAAGCAGGTGCTTGTCCCTGGTTCAAAGACCAAGAGCCGCCAGTGCGCAGCCTGCTCCGGGCTACCTATTTTCAGTGCCCCGGGGGCTGCTTTCTGCAGGATGTGGTCACAGAGCAACCGACATGGGGAAAAGAATCCTTAAGGTGAATTTCTGATCTCATTGAGGTGCTTGAATAGCACATAGTGATGCAATGCAGCATTTTTCTCCAGAAGGAATAACAACAGGAGCTATAGCTGAGGGTGCTTCTTTGCATATCAGAGGAAAAGAGCGCCAACAAAACAAAATAAAATCCAGTCTTTCAGAAACCCATGAAGACGCATGCAGGCAGAGCATATAGATGAGAATAACCTTGTCCAGGATAGAAAAGCCTTGTTAGATGAGTCTCTAATTTCCATTATTCAGTATTTTTAGCCTTGTTTCCATGGAAACAACACTTGTACGATGACGTTGTCCTCCAAGGGAGTGGATGCACACATGTGTATGTACATCTGTGTATTCTTCTCCTGGCCTTCAAAAACTTCGAACAAATATGCCAGCAAAGTTGAGATTCTGAGGATAATTAGATGCAAACAGCTTTGTGAAAGCATCGAGGTAAGGGAAAAGTGATCTCGTAAGTTTTCCAGCCAAAGAAATCTTGTTAGACAGTAGACAACCTGCATGAAAGGAGAAGGAGGCCACCCTGTAACTGCTGCACCTCCAGAAGGTTCTTCATTAGGAAAGCTCATACTTGCTTGGGCACCAAACACCATGACATGCTGCCTGCCACAAGGTACAGATCCACAGGAAATCTGTTCTTGGGTTTAGAAGTCAAGGCTTCTGTTTAAAAACCATCAGAATGCAAGAAGACATCCTGCCTGAAGGTTTGGAATTCCAGCAGAACAACCAACGTCCATCTTGCCCTGTTACCTGCTCTCTTAAGAAAAAGAAAATGAAGTAGTTAGCCAAGTTAGGCCCATCTCTTCGTTCCTTCAAAATGAGGTGTCATGCTGCCTCTCCCAGCCATGTACACAAGAAAAAGGACAGGCTGGATCATCAAGTTAAATCACAGAATCACACAGAATCACAGCATGTTAGGGATTGGAAAGGACCTCGAAAGATCATCNCCCCTTGTCCTATCACTTGTTGTCACTGAGAAGAGCCTGGCTCCATCCTTGTGACACTCACCCTTTACATATTTATAAACATTAATGAGGTCACCCCTCAGTCTCCTCTCCTCCAAGCTAAAGAGACCCAGCTCCCTCAGCCTTTCCTCATAAGAGAGATGCTCCACTCCCTTCATCATCTTTGTTGCCCTGCACTGGACTCTCTCCAGCAGTTCCCTGTCCTTCTTGAACTGAGGGGCCCAGAACTGGACACAATATTCCAGATGTGGTCTCACCAGGGCAGAGTAGAGGGGGAGGAGAACCTCTCTCGACCTAAAGAGATAGAATCTGAGACAGAATCTCTAATTAGAAAGAATGTCTAATTCTCTCTAAATTAGAGAGAATCTCTAATTTATAATCTCTAATAATCCGACACTACATTCCTCATTTCAGAAAGAGATTAAATCCTTTAGCATACCTTTGTATTCATCGTTTGTATGCCCCTCCGTCACTGTTGCTAATCCAATTACAAGAACTAAGTTGTGCAAGACTGCACCCTAGTAGGCTGCAAGAGCATGCAAGTGTATAATCCATGCCTTTGTCTTCTTTTACTACACTTTCTAATCTCTAATCCTCTTTCTGCAAAAAGTGGCAGCCATTTCTTTGCTCGCTGCGGCAGAGGCCGTCAGCAGAGACACACACCAGATGCTTTCCCACAGAGCCCGATTTTGCTCTCACTCTCACTCTGTGGCTCTCCATCAGAATTCAAGGTCATTCTGATTACAAATTTCTGGTTCTATTTGGTCTCCCCCACACGCAGGGTTAACGTATAGCGTGCAAAGCAATGGTTCCGCAACAGGTACCGCTCAGGGCACATATGGAGACAGAAGGATCTGGTTGAACAAGACACCTGCTAGCTGGAGCATTTGCATTTATTCAAAAGCTTTAGGAGCTGCTTTATCATGTAGGATATTCGTGACAGCCTAATCTTGAATATTCTTTAAGAAATTATCCGTGCTTAAGGTGACCTGCACAAAACCGCTGTGACCTATACTAATCAACACTCCAGAAGAGGAAAACTCTGTCTACACTTATGGTCATTTTCAAAGTGACCTGTGTGACTGTTGAGCAGTATTTCAGGATTATCCTCTTCGCAACAGGGGCTTTGTGCCTCCTGCTACACACAGAGACAGTTTTAATAACCTGTGCTTCAGTAACATTCAGTAACAGGTAAAAATCTACTGAGTGCACTCCAAATGCCAGCACCTTTTCTGTGCTGTGTGATACGAATATTGTTGCAGCTGTGCAGGGAATGGATCTCCTCACACCACCCCAAAAGACAGCGAGGGCAGCTCAAGCAAACTGTGCACCAAGGCACAAAAAGTTTCTGTTTCCATTACCCTGGGTTTCCAGCTCATCTCCTCACACTCCTCTCCACGGTGGATGAGAGGGCACACAAAATGCAACCACCACAGAGCCATGGGAGGTAAATAAGTAGCTCAGGTAAATTCACCCTGGGCACACACTCTTCACCTGCCATAACTGGCCTGCTACAGCATGTGTGACATTCAAGGTCCTATTGTCAGCTCTACATCATGGCAGAAACCAGTAAGTCTCCAATAGCACAGTCACCTTCGGGACACTTTGCTTTTGCTACCCAACAGCATATGCACTTGTCCAAAGTGGTGGCCCTTGTCCAGAGGGGAGGAATGGAGGAAGAAGAAGACTCTCATGTCCATTATTATCTCCTCTCCAGAGATATGGAGAAATATTTTAGATTAGCAAACTTATTAATTGATAATGCGGGTCATTGCTATCAGTATTTCACACAACCTACTGCCCTTCTGCCCATTAATTAAAAACAACAGGCATGAGGTGTCATTTCACAGAAAATAGGGGTGTAGGTGGGGTGGCTCCGTTGTTAAGCCCCACTGACAAACCTTTGGTGATATACCACATGCTTAACATAACCAAAGGTGGGAAAAAGATCTCTAAATCCAGAAAATGGCCTTGTAGGGACATAGAGGTATCATCTTGGTTTCTCTAAAATCTTCACAACAATCTCTTTCTGTAGCACAGAAAAACTTTTCTTCCATCAGCTTATATCTTTTCCTCCTGCCCCTTAACAATGCTGTTCAAAATTTTCCACGCAAAGCTGATGATGCCATTGAGATGCAGGGATTTAGCAGCAGTGCAGTACATGTAGGATGATTTGGGTTTATGTTATGTCTTTCCATAGAATGCCCCCTAGCGTGCATTATACAGAAACTGTCAGACAGCCTTGGTCAGCTATTGCTTCTTTGCATTTGGCAAATGGAAGTAAGCGCACTGCAAAGTCCTGTTTACTTCAAAGCAACAAGAAAAAAGTGTTTCAACGAAGCCGTGTGACAACATTGGAAAACAGCAACGCAGCAGGCAGGTTTTTTTTGGGTTTTGTTTGTTTGTTTGTTTGGTTTGGTTTGTTTTTTTCTGGATCTACACCTCTCCCTGTGCTAGACCACATACTCCTTTCCTGCTTATGGGAATTAATACTTGCTGGAAACCACTGACTAGTGAAAATTTTACTAATATAATACGGGCTGCTCCTTCACTAATTAGTTACAAATAGTGTCAGCAAGAGGCTGAACAGAGAAGAAAGTCAGCTTTCTTGTTTTAAATAGGAAACTCCATTTGCTTTGGGATACTCCTATCTACCACCAGCTCTTGGGCTCCAGCATCTCAGCCTGCTGTCTCTCCTTTCCTTCATAGACTGTGCAGTTCATATCACCCCTTTTTGTCACCAGTACAGGGGACTGGCATGTAAGCACCCGCCTTGATTCCTCTACTCAGAGTGGTCACTCGATTGAAGATCCTACTAATTTTTAAGCCATAACTCCCCCTTGCAGCCAGCCTTTGCCAACGCGGTCAAATGCATCTGATCTGCTGCATCTTCCTCCTTCTCTTTTAAATACCCTCTCTGCCCACCACCAACCCTGAGCTTTAACCCAGCCCTCCAGACCCACTGGAAATTACTGTCTTGATTAATTCCTTTCCTTACTGTTACACTTCTGCCCTCACCCAAGCAGGAGGAGAAAAATGTTCATTTCCTTCACCTTTAAATTCATTTTCTGAACCTCTCCCTCCCTGTACAGCTAAAGCTCTACCTCTTTTTCTGCCTTCTCTTTATTACCATTGCTCTTTCTCCTGTTTCAATTAATTCTTAAGCTCTTTCAACTTGGATTCTGCTTTCCTTGCTCCACCCAGGATGTTACAATTTACAACTTCCTGCTGTCAAAAATCCTAGGGCCTTCCTTCCATGCTCCCTTGTCTTCCTAAACTCATTTGACGAGCCCCCCTGTCTCCTCAACCATCAGCTGCCCCTCAGCTTTTCTACTATTTTCTCCTGGGTCTTTCTCCTCTCTGACCACTTCAGAACCTTCCCTCTCTAAGTGTTTTTAATCTACCTGGTCCAACATCTGCTGGTACTGTTGTAGCCACCCCACAGCGACAGAACTCTGACTGCCAATGCGCTTTTTGCCAGCAACGTGTGCTCCTTTTTTCTATCCCTCGTCTCAGAAAGGGTCATGGTAACAACCGCCATCCACTTTGCTCCAATGTCACTTCATCGCAGCAGCAGTTTAAGCCTCATCAGATAACTCTGCACTGGGTAAACAGCCATCTTATCATGTCAGATAAGGGAGGTGAGTTTAAACCACACTGGGTAGATTCAGACACTGTCCAGGTGTGCAGACTAAAGGTGGAAAATACCCAGAAGCTACACAACTCTTGCAGAGCAATAAAGCAGTTTAGGATGACCGCAAGGCCTTACCTATCCCTTCACCTTCTCAGCACAGTGCTCCCTCCGAGTCTGGTTCGCAGCTGGTCAGGATGGTGGACTTGAGCAGCTGATGTAGTTGTCCTTGTGCTTGGCAGGTTCTACAGTTCAGGCTCCAGGTCATCAAGCAAGGAGCATCATGATATCTACGCGGCACTTAAAATTGGCAGTGCTTAATTAAAAGCCATTTGCCTGTCCTTCCAGCAACATGAACTCAAAAATCTGTTTTTGCATGCAGTCGCACCGAAAAGATCTGTTGGAAATGCGGAGTATTTCCCAGTTACACGGCTTCAGCCTGCCCTCTGCTGCAGGCTCCGTACACAGCACCGTCTTGGTCCACGTCCCGTTGCCATTTATTTTCTGAGAACACTGACAGCATGGGCTGGCCCTATCTTACATGAACAAACGACTCAGAAAAGTTTGTTTTAAACCAGCAAAACTAAAGGGGCCAAACAAGGTGTGACAATGAGACTAAAAAATCCTTAGTGGGAAATACAAAGCAGCGGCTGCAGGGCAGGCACCCGGAACTCCTAGGCTGGGCTCCGCAGTAAACCAGACCTGGATTCAGGGATGCAGGCTCTAGAACCAGGCCTTGGATCACAGGGACGACAGGCAGGGTCCTCTTCAGATGCCGGCCATGGTCGAAGAGAGTGAGACTCTCATGATCTCCCTCTTTTATAGGGTATATGACATGCGTACGATGGAATACTTTGTTGGTCAATTTTAGGTACCTGTTCTGTCCACCCCTCCTTGCACTCTAATTACTCCGGTTCTTTCCCTGACTACTGGTAGGGCCAGTAACGGGCCACAGCTGGTGGCACTTAATGTTCCACTGCTCCCAGCAGCTGCAGCCGAATTCAGAAAAGTGCAATTACTTAGAAGAACTTAGCTGAAAAGAAAATTCACCAAAAGAAGAAACTGGTCTTGTTTTTAACCAAACCAGGGCAAGGATGTACAGTCTCACTGTCACACCCCGAAAAGCGAGCAAGCTGAGTGCCAACCCCAAACACTGCACCAGCCAAAATACAGGGCGGTCTTCTGCTTCAGGAACCTCCCCTTCCAGTGCCAATTGGCATGAGTTAAGCCTGGACCAGCTGCAGTGACAGTCCCCTCCTGCCCCCCGGCCTCAACCCCAGGGTTTTAGCTACATGGAGGAACCCACCACTCGTGGTGGGGCTGCCTGAGGCGGGGCAGGGGCAGGTCCCGCTCAGCTGCGGCACTGGCAGCCATTGGCCCCCGTGTTCCATGTGCCACAGCACCCAGCTCTTCCCACCCAGGTCAGGTAACGCTGCTGCTCCCCAGCGATTTCACAGGCAGATTTCCAGAGTGAGCCCAGCGCGGGCTGCGCCACAGGGTAAAGGTTACTGGGGATGAAAGGTTATTTGAGGTCAGAGGACAGAAGTTGCTGGAGGTCAAAGGTTACTGAGGGTCAAAGGTTACTTTCTAAGGTAGACTTCTAGAGCGATACCAGTCTGGCCTTTGCCATTGGACAGCGGTTACTTGAGGTCAAAGGTTACTTGAGGTAAAGGATACTTAAGGTATCCTTCTCTGGAGGTCAGTGGACAGAGATTACTTGAGGTCAAAGGTTGCTTCAGGTCAAAGGTTAATCAAAGTCACAGGCACAGACTGAAGCACAGGAGGTTCCATCTAAACATGAGGAGAAACTTCTTTACTTTGAGGGTGCCAGAGCACTGAAACAGGCTGCCCAGAGAGGCTGTGGAGTCTTCTCGTCTGGAGACATTCAAAACCCACCTGGACATGTTTCTGTGTGATCTGCTCTGGGTGAACCTGCTTTAGGAGGTGGGTTGGACTAGATGATCTCCAGAGGTCCCTTCCAACCCCATCCATTCTGTGATTTTTGCGACAGAGGTTCCCCGAGGTCAGAAGTTACTTGAGATCAGTGGACAGATGTTCCTCAAGGTCAGGAGTTACTCTAGGATAAAGGTTAATTCAGGTCACAGGACAGAGGTTACTCCATGTGAAAGGCTACTCTAGGTCAAAGGTTACTTGGGGTCATCCCACCAGGGTCCAAAATAGAAGCCGGAATCAAGTCTCTCCTGTGTTTTTGATGTCGACTTGCACTCCCCATGCCCACAAGCAGGGGCTGAGGGCAGCTGGCTCGGAGGGTCCGTACCCCCATGTTCGTTCACCGCCTCAGCCCCCAGCTGGGGGGGCTGCACACAAGCTGCCTGCCCTACCCGCCCCACCACACACCTCACCCAGCTGGCAAAAGCATTGTCTGGGATGCGCTGCCCTTGCACCAGCGCTCCAGCTGCTTTACGGGGACAGAGAACAGCACCCCAGCACCCAGCAGTGCTTTAACTTAAGAGTGTAGGTGCACTCGAGACACGGCCATACAGAATCACTGCAGGATTTTAGGGGAAAGAGCTGAAGGAACCGGCAGCAGTAATTTGCGATGAAGACTCGTAGCTCATTTTGCAATAGCGCTCATCTCTCCCTTTTCGCACTTGATAGCAGAAAGCTTTTCTTTGCAACCTAGTTAATAAGTGATGGCCAGCTTCTCCCAAGAATTTACAAACATCATTCCGTTTTATTAAAAAAAAAGAGATAACAACTGAGATACAGTTGTTGCCATCAGGGACCATTACACTCAATTAGGGGAATTGCACGCCAGACTAAAGTAATCATTTGGGACTAAGAGGAACTGTACGCTTGCCAGTAAAAGTTACTATAGTTCCAAAATCGAGCCCAAACTAGAAAAATCCCAACTCAAATATAAAGTTTTCCGCTATTCGTCAGAACATAAAACCATAAGGGAAAGTGCTTAGGATGGTTGGGAAAAAAAAAGGCAAAATTATTTTTTTAATCCAGTAATTTAACTATCAAGACAAACAGGATGCCAACTTTTTAAAAATAATAAACGCTGACCATTTTAAATATAGCTTTCAAAAGTCACAATAAATAGAAAAAGCTAGCAGGTGGCTGATGCTAGTTAAAAGTAACAACAAAAAAAGCCCCAAATCCTCCCCATAAACAATACAAAAAAGTAACTTTGAGTGTTGCTCTGCTGTAATAGCTCATCTTTTCAAGAGCTAGAACGTCCAAAATAGTTTCTTTTAAACTAAACATAGTGAAGTCTTAAAAATTCAGGTAGCTTCATCCAATAGTACACAACCAAAGCTTAAAAACATAATCACTCGGCTTAGTCTATTTTTAGGTTCTGTCAGGATAAATACACTCCAGAAAATAGGTTCTGAGATGCTTCAGTCACTTCAGAACCGAACACATTTTAGTAACAAATACATCTATGAGCTAATGCAAAGAAAAAAATTGGCTTTCCAAATAATTTTCTTGCCATTTTCAACCACTTGGCAACAGGTAACATCGTTTTAGAATGTCACTGTCCAAATACTGCCTCAAGGTACTTTGAAATAAAAAAGGACTACATCCAGTGTAATTCAGACCAGATCCCACACGTCAGCCCTAAAAACACTCAAAATAATCCTACAACCTATTTGGGATGACAGCAAAAGTATCATTAGCTGGCAATGTTCAATTAGTGCTCAGGAAAGATTACACTTTTTCATATGGGCTGAAACCACACTAAAAAAGAAAACAAATAGGAAAAACCTACTGGCCCCGCAGTAGTTCGGTATTTCACTGACGATCCATGATTAGTTCGCTTCATAAGGCTTGCTTTTCTCATTACTTGTATTGAAAGTTTTTATGCAAGACAAAAGAAATGCTCGACTTCAAAGTCTCTGAAAGGATGTGATTGCAAACTTTTGTCCCCACACAGCAATTGCAAGAAGCACAGTATTATAGTGTTTTAACAAAAAAAAAAAAAGGAAAAAAATCCTGGTTGGAAGAGACCCTGAGATCATCGAGTCCAACCATAACCTAACTCCAGCACTAAACCATGTCCCTAAGAGCCTCGTCTAAACGTCTTCTAAACACCTCCAGGGATGGTGACTCCACCACTCCCCTGGGCAGCCTGTCCCAATGCTTCACAACCCTTTCCTCCGTATATATACGGAGGAATATACATATATATACGTGTATATACATATATATACACAGGCTGCCGTTTCCCAGGGTAGCCCATACACCAAGCGCCTTCACCACAGCACAAACTTACTTGAGGGACCATGACTTATTTCCATCCTTGCCAAAAATAACACTTGTCTGAAGCCAAACGACTCAAGAGAAAAGCCATGAAATCAGGTTTTCTAACTGATTTTTTTTAATAAACTATAGAAGAACAAGGTAACATTTCAACCAAAGTCATGACAGCTGCATGCTTAAAAGCAGATACATACATGTTTCTGGATTTTTCTGTTTTCTTCAGGAAAAAAAAAAAGAGAGACAGAGAAAAATGAGCATGTGAAAGCTGAACAGAATGCATAGATTTCTATACATATTCAAATAATAGCAGACTAAAGCAAGCAGTAACGCAACCGGAAAAATGTTTGAACAGCGATTCCAGATCTACATAACTTTAAGAAGGAAATTTCAGTTCTTGGAATCTTTATGCTGAACAAATTACATTTTTTATACAGCATTAAAATAAGTTTTATAAATTGAGGCACTAGAAACAAACTTACACAATAACTCAAATGCATCTAATGTGCGAACTGAAAAAATCTACAGGCCAGAGTGTGCTAGAAATTTAGAACTTAAAAGGTTGCATTAGATTTGCACTTGCTTACATTGACACAGTGAAATTAGTGGAAAACTACTGATTTTCCAGGTAGAGTAAAATCAGGTTCTGATTGTTGGTTCCAAACAGTTGCCTTCCTAGCTTTTTCTCATTGTCTTCGCTTGCCTCTTATGTATTAGCATCACATGAAAAAAAAAAAATCAGAGAGGTTCCTGTGCCACCCCATTCAGCAATGTTTATAAAGAAATGTAAAGCACCTGTCCTGGTGCTCAGTTTATCTACAGCGCTGTATCCCCTTACTTCATCCTGTTCCCCCACATCATTGACCTTCTACAGGATTAATAATTTTTTTTTTTTAGAATTAGATAATTATGTTCTATAAGGGATGCTTATTTTTATCTTTTGATCTGCATTCAGTATGAAGGTCAGGGAGTAACACAGACAAGTGGTCTTCACCAAGTAATCAGAGTGATCGCACAGCAAGAACTTGAGACAAAGAAAGGAGCTCACATGCACATGTACGCTGCTTTCTTTACGAAGAGGAGTACTCAAGATCCAGTGAGGTTTCCACCCAATGCTACAATAACTGGCACCCTCTAAACCCCGAACATTAAAATATACCTCGATATTTAAATCAGGCACTTAAATAGAAAAACAAAGCAGTAACATTTAACATCGGTATTGTGATAGCTATTCTGTAAGTCCAGAACCTCTTGCATGAAGCACTCAGGAAATTAACTGGCCCACAGAACCAAGTAATGTTTGTCAAAGGCTAACGGAATGGAGAGTCCCTCACTAGACAAGCATGTTTAAAAAGAAGAAAAAAAGGACTGAAAGACGGTTAGCAAATATTTGGTAGAAGCCATTAAGCACAAACTTATATTCTTCGCTATCTAATGCAAAATGTAGTGCAGGTTTATTAATCCCTTGAGAAGATGGATCCACAAGTAAACATTCAATGTGCTTTAACTTACAAGAAAATATTTCTTTTTCCTTCCCCCCCACCAAAAAGAAAAAAAAAAAAAAGCTTCTCCACTGATAACAAGCTCCCTGAGGGAATACATTAATTTTTTCAAGGGAAAAAAGCAATCATTTAAAAACACGATCTGAAAAGCTCCAACAATCAATAGTTGCTCTATTTTGAGCCATAACACATTTCCGATCAATATTTCTTTGGAAAACGTGGGTTAGACCAACCAGTCACTGATTTGTAAAAGGGACCCTGATCTCTCCTCTTTTAAGTAGTGTTCTGGAGACGAATATAATCATTCTTTTAAATCTGTAATGAACATATATCAGTCCAATACACTTCAAAGTTATAGGAAAATTTTACCCACAAGACTTCATCTACCAACATTCAAATGGTTAATTATAGATTCTGTCGCAAAAATACAGAATCAAGGAAAGGAGGTGAAAATTCAGTTGTAAGGCTAAACACTTAAGAAGTTATCTTTATGTTATGCAAGTCAAGGGACAAATGAAAGAATCTACAGACGCACAAAACACATGTTTACGGTAATAAGAATGCCAAGTGTTTAAACCGTTCTTAAGTAATTTATTTTTTTTACTGAAGATTTACAAGGCCTTGATTATTAGACAAAATAGCATATTTTAACTAAACTCAAAAAATAAAAACCGATAGAGAGGGAAATGCTATATGTTTCTGTAGAATATATCACACCCAGTGCTCACACTGCTTCATTTTTCTCATCTGAACCCATTTATTACTTATAAGATTTTTGAAAAGAAATATTTTGGTCTAGCCAAGATGTAGTGTACAGTTTCAGACCACTGAATTAGGCTCTAATTCTGGCATTAGTCTATAGTCTAAACCACTGCAGCAGATCTTTCAAAGTGGTTAGTGTAATCAAAAACTGATCTAGACATTTTTGAGCAGTTAACAATGAAGAGGAGTTATAGACTGCATACAGTTCAATATCGTACACTAACTGAAGCTAAAGGTTTTAGTATGCTTATTGCCAATTTCTCCCAAATTCTAACAAGCAGAACTTCTTTGCAGATGCATTATTGCTGAGGGTAATAAGGCTGTTGAGGAAAAGGGTATCCAGGTTGTTGAGGCGGTGGGTATGGTGCTTGTCCAGGATTTTGAAACACAGGTGAGGGTGCATATGGCAGATTATACTGACCATACATGTACGGATTATAGCCCATTGGCATTGGCATCTGGCAATACCTGTGTGAGGGGAAAAAAAAAAAAGAGCACACTTCAGTTGTAAAACACTGACGATGTTAATTCATAAACAACAACTCATTAATAGATACAAAAAGGCATGCAATCACCAAAAAAGCTTTTGTTTTCCTTCCTGTGCAGCAGAAAGTGTAGTAACTTTCAAGGATCAAACATGAAAAAAATTCTAATGCATGGAAAAGAAATGCAGTCAGAAAGTAGAATAAAGGCAACTTGCTGGAACTAGAACTGTTATACATTGATTCTCTTATGTTTAACACCATTGTACATATTTTAGTATTTGCTGAGCCTCCTACTGAAGGAGAGAGCAGCTGCCTTTAATTCCTTGTGTTGACTCCAGAAACATGGTAAAAAAGCATCAGAAGAAAGCACATTACTCAACTGGAATTTTTTTCTGTGTTTTCACCACCTTTAGCAAGATAACAAGGTTTGAAAAATGAAATATGCCAACACTTTTGAGATAAACACAAACTGATTATGAAATAGTTCACAAATCACTGTTAAGGAACTGCAGTCCCATTTCCCTTCTCCTTTCAAAAAAAAAAAAAAAAAAAATTAAAACAAACCCTCCTACAAATGGTACCAGCAAATTATTCCAACAAGAATGATGTGATAAAAACAGAAAAAAAAAAAAACAAAAAAAAAACACCACACAAAACATCTTGCCTCAAACACTAAACACATCTTCAATTATAACAATAACTGATTCTAAAATGTCACATACAACGAACAAGTGCTTTTAGATAATGGGATAATAAAGAACTGCTCAAGTCCTCCCATAGCTTACCCTGGGTAACCTGGGTAAGTTGGGTAGGGAGGTCCCTGTGCCTGTGAAGGCGCAGCGCTTGCTGCAGGTGCGCTGGCTCCTGGAGCGGGAGCAGGAGCAGCAGCAGGAGCGGCAGCTGTTCCAGAGGGTGCTGATGTAGAAGAGGAATTGCTTGCTGCAGGAATCACTGGTGGTGGTGGGCGTGCTGGTGGCTGCGGTTTGGTCCCCTAACAAGAGAAAGTAGATTAAGCTTCTTTCTGGAAGTCTTGGAATCAAAAGCTGTGGTTATATGATTGGCTGATTTTTATTTTCATTTCAAACGGATGGTCTATATTTACTCTATACGGATAATAATGTGAAGCATCTAAAAAGCAATAAGCTTTCCATTTCAAATTTATAAATTATGAACACCAATCTCTCCACAAAGCCTTTAGACTTTGCCCTCTATTACACTTCAACACATTTCCAAATACTCCAATACATTAAGCAGTGATACACACAAATTACAGAACAGTTTGGACTTCCAAAGTATGGACATTCTATTTTCAACCCACTGATTCCACAGCATGTATTTACCACCATGGTCCTGGGTGCTGGAGTAGGAGCTGATGATGCAGCAGGTTTACTTCCCCCGGCTGCTGTGGTCTGATACGTAGGCAGAGGAATGGAGGGAGCACTGGGTTCCCTAGCAATGCTTTGCTGCAAATCTCTGTTGAAAACAAATGAGAAAACATACAGCTTAGTTTAAGAACTGTTTGTTATACACTTCAGCAAGCTAAGCTACAAAGATGGAACGGACAAAATGTTGTATTTAAAGCATGATCATTGAGCTAGCTCTAGATCTGGAGTCCAAACCACTTCCACAGGAACAATCCTCTAGTCAATCCTCCGATTAACTGCTACAATTATTTTCTAATGAAGTCTTTATGTTCCCACTCAATACCGTCTATAGATCACTGAATTAGCCAAAAGCTTTGGGATGGGAAATTACAGAACAGTCAGAGTATGTATCAACTTAGAGGCTTTCCTGAGAACCTAAGGAAATGTCAAGGCTACAGAAAAGGATAGAAGTAAATTTAAGTAATTTTGATACGTAAAGAGATGCCTAAATACAGAAGAAAAGCAATGTTGTATTGTTTGTAGAGTGCTCTAAATTAAATGATATTGCATGCAAATACCATACATCTAACAGACCTGTTAAAAAAAAAAAAAGAAAGCTAGATAGTCTGCAATATCACTTATATCTAGGTATGCATAATTATTAAAAAAAAAAAACTGGCAAAAATCTGAATGGGTCAACACATGAGCTTTCAAGTTCTCTATACTGTTACATCTACTGTTAGAATTAGTCTTGGTAAGATACATCGGTATCTTACTTTGCTAAGATAAAAGAAAGCTTTGGTGTCATGTTGTACTAGCTGCCACTGAGCAGCATAATTTTACAGTCAGCTTGTCATGAAAACTCCACGGTAGTAGTTCTAACTTACATAATCAGTGAGGAATGGATTACATTCCTCAAAGTCAAGATTCAATATTTGAGCTTGGGCAGATTCTTCAGATAGACTTCAGGAAGCACTTAATATTTTAGTCAATTTGGGGTAAAAATGATAGGTGAGCAATACATAACAGCTAGAACTTTATACCTGGCATTCTGAAACAGAAGACAGAGGAGACTGACAAAGTCATACAGCCTGGTTAGCAACAAACTACAGACTCCTGTTGCAAAGTACACAAAGGTGAGCTCCAAAGAAGAACAAAATTGGTAACTTTTGTAGAAACTTGGTAGAAAAAACAAGACTGCAACAAAAACTCCAAGAAAACTATCCTCGAAGTAAAAACGAATGATGGAGAAAAAGCTGGAAATACTGTCTTGATGCTCTTTACATATGCATATCTCAAACTGCTTGTTGCTGATAGTGAAGTGACTATTCGACACTGTATTATAGTGAAACTAACAAAATCAAAACTTAATATCTTAGAAGATGATGTAAGGGATGGAATTTTCTCTAAATTTCTTTAAATTACGCTTCAAAGACCAATGGCTCACAGAACAGTGGTACCATTGAGTGAAGTGTATTTTGACTATAAAGCGACCAAACGCATTAAATGTGATGCTTAAAACACTATTAAAACTGATCCTCTAGTGGGCAATCATTATGTGAGGGAAAAAAAAAAACAACCTCTAGTTCTAAGTGAGAAACTATCTAAACAAATTTGTTTTCATTAGTGAAGATGCAGCTTACTGTCAATATTTTTATTGTAGGGGGAGGCAGGGGAATGGGGCAAAACACACATTTTATTCACTCAAACTGTGTGTTGGGCACACTGAGCAATACATGTTGTACAGATATACTACAAATATCCCACATCTGATCATTGTCCCTAACCTTGACACAGTTTCATGTCAGTGAACAGCTAATACGTGAGTCAGTAAAAGATATGGCAAGATTCAGCTGAATGTGATGCGAATATTAAACCTACAGCTTTAACACTGAACATAAACATATTAGAGATGCAAGATATTGCTTGGTTAGGCAGCATGCAGCTTCCAAATTGCATAGATGTAGGAAGAGAGGTGGAAGGGGTTGCATACAGGTACTAAGAATTAATTTACAAGCACAATGCCCAACTGAAAAAGAACAGTTCTGCAAAAGATGAAGTTAGGAAAGGAAAAATTTGAGGGCTGAGCTTCCCATTCACAACACCGTACATGCACAGAAAAACTGCAGTTTCCCCAATTGAAACTTTAGTAACAACTGGCTCTTTTTATAAAAGGCTACGCATTTTGCTGAAGAATTGATTAAAAGGCAAGCCCTTTCAGTTATGCTTTCCTCTTAAGAGCCTAAAACTCACAGCCAAAGCATACTATACCAGTATTGATTGCATGTGGAGAACAACAACAACATCAGAACCCCTCCTTCACATGAAGGACAAGATCTACTTCTCTCCCCAGCAGTGCAGAGAACCCACATACCTAAACAATCATAAACTGTCAGACCAGATCAGGCTATGGAGCAGAGGTGGAAAACCAACCGTTTTTCTCCCATGACACCGGGCACAGGGAAGGCAATCATACGTTCAAGCATTTACCTAATTTCTCAAACCAAAATGACAGCAGGAGCAAGGTGCAAAAATCCTAAGTTCCTCACAGGAAAGAATAAAATAAAATTATGAACAGACACATGCCAGAAAGAACAGTGAAATGATAAGATGGCACAGATTCATGCTGGACTGTATATAGGCACAGGAGATCAGACTTCGAAGCAGAGTTTTCCATTTGTTTTTACTATCTACCTTCCTAGTTTTTTCAGGGGAGGATAAAGTGGGGTTAGCACTAAGGAAAAGTGGAGGTGATGGTCTTAACGCACTTGTTCTCCCTTTCTCATTTCATCAGCTACCATAATAAATGTGTCCCCAAAGATTAAACCCTCATAAATAGTTAACTGTTTCTACAAAGCTTAAACAAAATACTGAAATCTTACTTGAGCAGTTCGTCTCTTTCAGTCTTGCGAGCAAAGACAATGTCACTGCATTTATTTTGGAATTTCAGCAGGAGTTCTGTCAGCTCATTGTAAAACTAGCAAAGAAAAAAACAAACACAATAACATGCTCAATCAATACCTTCACACTACATGCTCACATATTTCTACATACTGATCCAGTTATAGTTGTATTATTACAGTGTGCGGAGCCTGTCATTCCAGTGAAGCTTCCTAGTGCATTTTATTCTGCTTTTCAAAAACAAATATTAGTCAGCTCTTGTTCATCCCTGTAATATCATACAACTTTGATGGGCTTTTATACAAGTGTGTGCGTCTACAAATATAAAAATTGTTCAAGACAACTAGAAAATGTATTACAACCAGAACAAAACTAGATTACTCCTGGTTATTAACAATTTATTGTTTAAAGGATAGCTTTTTTAAAAAAATTCTACTGCCTTCAGTCAGTTCCACGTATTCCATTTGTATAGACATTTTGGAGTTTTATTTTCTTTTTTCCTCTGGTGAGCTACCAATAAACCAGCATAAAGTACTTAATACAGAAGCAGTGAGACACCTTTCAGAAGCCCAGATTAAAAAAAAAAAAAAAAAGGCAAGCTAAACAAAGCCCTCCTCACCTCTCCTCATGTACACAAGTAGCAGTATATAAAATACAAATTTGATAAGGTGATTAAATACCACAGGAGAACAGATGAAAGCACTCAGATAAAATGGCTCATCTGAGTACTTCAGCATCAGTTCAGCTGTAATTAACACCTCTTCCTATTTTAATACAAATTAATACTCACGAAAGTTTACTTTTCAGGTAGGAACAAAGAAGTCTTCACAGTTAGCAAAACAATCAGAATTTGAGCAACTCACTGTCCTCAGTTCTGTACTAAAATCCTCAAAAACACACCTCTCATACAGCATGTCAGCAAAATTTATTGTGATTTTTGATTCACATCTCGTTGTGCAAATAAAAAAAACCTCACAACATTCTTCCAATCCTTTAAGCATCACCATACCTTTGTGCCTTCTTTTAAATTGGCAACAAGTTCCACAAAGTTGTCATTTGCCACAGCTAAGTTCTTCAAAACTTCTTCTCTTAAATTAGATTCGTTGTTTGATTGTTTCATCTTGGAAAATTCCTGATGCGCATTCTTAAAAGGGAAAAAATAAGCAGTGAGAATGATGCAAGCTAGTTCCACAAAAGACTTAGTATCTTTTTTTTTTTTCCCATTATACTCACTGCTTCTACCCCCTTTTCCCAATACCTACCTTCCCTCACCTTCCACCCTCACGTTATACTTCCCAGTACTTGCTGTCTGCCAAGTGCAGCGGCTGTTTCAGAACTACACATATATTAACTCACAGGCAGTAGGTATCGGCTAATACTCTGTTCTGATGTGGGCTGCTTTCAGCTAATTCTCAAGTTCATACTGCAGACTCTCTTTCAGAGGCTACGCTAATTAGGCTCTCTCCTGTATTACCCTTCATTGATATTCATAAAGTTAGTCTGAAAGTTAGTATTTTAAAGAAGTGCTACCTCAAATTTGGTTGACATTTGCAAGCTATTAAAAGGACAGGCAACTGGAAAGCTTACAGAAGAATCACCTACATCTTCAGTTTTTTGGGGAAAATAAACAAACAAGCAAACTTAAAAAGACTACTTCAGCTGTCAGAAGCAGCCAAATTTGAACTTCAGGACATTCAAACATCAAGGTAACATCCATCAAGATTTTTAAAGTATGCTATGTTAAAAGATATCTGAATACTAAATCCATAATAAACATGAGCCATGTTGTCATTTAGAAACAATTTTCTCCCCTTTTAGAAAAGTCTCTTAGTCTTGCAATCCAAGTTGCAGTCAGAAGTTGCAAGTAATCTTGTGCACAAACAGGCCCCATCATTACTCAAGCCACTACTGTCACTTGTCCAAGCACTAGCACTTCCTCTTTTACCAGATGCTTCAGGTACCTGTCTCTAGTATTACTGACAAATTAAGGCTAAATTTATAACTAAACTTTGGGAAATTCTCATTAATTTTTACTTTCACGAGCTTTGCACATGCTGCCAAGTCAAGCACATAGTAAATAGCAATTAGGAATAAACCAAAATGTCCTTTACAGACCCAAAACGTCTTCTAGTAGACAGAAAGGACAGGTCTCTTGTTATCCCCGAAAGAAGTATTAAGATGGGATGAGAGCAAAAAACAAAACACAACACAATACAAGCTCCTTAACATACTGACTAAGCCTCTTTCAAAGGCAAAGCCATCTGCAGAATTGGGCTAAAAAAAGGTTCAAGAGAATTTACACTGGAGCTCTGGGTAAGTCTGCCAAAAATTCAGAATTCTTTTTAGTGAACACAAAAAATAGCACTGGATATTTCAGTGATGAGAGGAGTAAAGGAGCATCAACTGGCCTATGACAGAGTAACAAGCAAAATACCGTAGGAAGCAAAGTGAGATTTCTAAAGCACTGCAGAGGTAAAGGAATCATTGCTCCTTAGTTTAAGAGGAAGGAAGACATACAAGATGTTGTACCTGAATGTTTTTGAGAAGTTCTTCCTGCTTTTTTAGAGACTCTTGCACTTTCTGTGTGTAACTTCCATAAATTCTGTCCAACTCAGTCACAGAGATAGCCTCCTCATTTATAGCGCCATCCTGCGCAAGCGCAGTCAGGAATTTGCTTGTCATGTCAAAATTTACAGATTTCAGGTCATTTTCCAGTTGTTCTCTCTCCTTCTTAACTTCATCCAGATTGGCCAGCAAAGTTCTTAACACATTAACAACCTAGGCAATAAAAATTGTCAGAAGTTAGTAGGTTTAGAGGAATTATTGTGGAAGGATACTCTATTATTTGTTTCCACCTTGCACTCCTCATTGATGCTGGCACCACTGCTGCATGAGTATTTGTTTATAAATGTGTTTAAGATGACCAATCAGGAGAAAATGCAACAAAACAAAGATCTTCGAGCCTTTCTCAAGCTGTATTTTCCTCTAAAGATTTGCATCCACTAATAACACTGAATTACTAAAGATTTTAAAATCTACTTTTTTAAAAACTGATCAGATACCTTCCAATAGGATATTCTAAAAAAAGGCAGTCAAAAACATTGACTTCAAATCACTCCTATGAGAAAAATAATCACACCGCTGTAGATGAAACATGACTTTCTTTGAAAGCAACTTCATGTAATTGCCTAATACTTTAAAATACTGGACCATGGTTTTTATATTGCCTAACTGCCCCAAGAACCCGAGTGCTACACCCCATATGTAACAAAAATATTCATCAATTCCGTTTACAATCATCAACCAGTCTTGCTGTCCATGGACACTGAACTTGCTCACATTAAGTGTAACAAAATACAGTCAAGCAAATTTTAAACCAACTTGTTTTCCAAATGTTAGTTACCTCCTGTATCAACTAACAGAAACAAGAGCAGCTAAGGATCAGCTTCCACACCAATTCATTTTAAGTTTACTTGGTTTGATGAACACCACTTTTATTCAAAAGAGAGACAAATTTCAATACTTTACCTCACTTCCTTGTAATGTTTTTGCTGGGTTGGCAGAAGGAATGGCTGCATTGAGTTCTGACTCTGGCTTACACAGAAGCGCAATCGTATCCCTGTGAGACTGATAGCGCTCTTTAACTTGGCCATCTGCTTGCACAGCCTTGCTCAAAATATTTTGGTAATTGGCTCCCTCTGGTGGTAGGAAGGAAAATGTTTGTATTATTTCAAAGCTTGTTTTATCCAAGTCTTGCATCACAGCAGTTTTCATTCTTTTCCACAAGTCTTCGCACATTTTTATGAGCCTCCACATTATGAAGTAATTAAGACTTATAAATAAAATATAAGTTTCTAAGTTATGTTTTAAATAGTGAATAATATGATTTAAATAGGCACCTATATTAATTCTCCAGAGAAGCATACAAATATATATGAATAACAGTGGTTTGAGCTACTCCCCAGATTTGAACCCCTCTGACTTTGCCAGACTGAAGCATGGTATCAGTCCCTTGTCAGCTTCAAAACAACACATATTAAGGGCACAGAAAACATGCTATAATGAGAGCTCCAAGTAGTCTGAATAACTGCTGGAAGAAACCAAAAAACAAACCACCAAAGCAAAGAGAAAATAACATCTTGACGNAAAAAAAAAAAAAAAAAAAAAAAAAAAAAAAAAAAAAAAAAAAAGAAAATATACAAAGAAAAGTACACTGAAGTATTTAAGAGGTAATTGCAACCAGATTCTTAGGAGGGAAGCCATTTTTCATTACATATACTTTATGAAACTTTAGCGTGCACTTGGACTCCAAGGGTACAAAATCAGCAGCAACTTCTCTGTGCTATCACACCATCTCACAACTCCAAATAACAGTGCTGACTGCAATTAGGATATTTCAGCATAACCTCTCCTAAACTGAAATTTGTATCTTTAAAGATATCAGAGCACTGAAAATTACTTTAATTTACATCATGAGAATGGACATTTTTAGAGCAATCCCAGAATCCAAAGCATGAAACATGAACTTTACCTGCCCTTAGAGGCTTATAGAGTTCGTTGGATGGCGTTCTCTGCCAGCGTTCTTTGAATTTTGTTCGCAGGTCATTGTCTGTAGTTTCTTCTTCATCTAACAATCTTAGTGACTACAAGAGAAAAATGTTACATGCATTATACGCCATTCTAAACATGACATAGCTACAAAATATGCAGCTAGTGTAGAATATATAAACACTTCTTATACACCCTTTATAAGTTTAATTCGGCAAATGAAAAACAGGCATGAAAGGCACACTCCACACAAATTTCTTTAGAATGCTTCCCCCTCACCTTAACGATTTTAAAAACAAATTACTGGTAATGGAACATCTACATATGACAGCACAGTTTTTGTATGGACCAAACACTTAAATAGCATATTTTTGAATTGCTATTAAAGTTACAAGCATTTTGGATAATCGTGCACTTTTTCTATTGCCATTTAAGAGAAAAAGTTCAGTGCTGGCATTTTTTAAGAATGTTTTAGTGTTGGCAGTTGCTGAACTTACCTCATCTAAAATCTCTTTGTTCCTTTGTAGCAGTTCAGGCAGATCTTTGATCAGCTGATCAACAGTCTGAATTCCTCCCTGTTCAATCACAGACTTAGACTTGTTCAAAATAGACTGAGGAACAGAATCACCAGATACATCTTCAATAGCAGCAGGCAGATTGAGGGAAGCCAACACACTGAAAAAGCCAACATGACAAATAGCAACTTGTTTGCAGTATTAGATGGTTTTATCCTGTAAATAACACTTCTATCCAAATCCAATCAAACAATTATAATAGAAACAGAGTATAATGTACTCCTGGACAGAAGTTTCAAATTGAAAACTCTACAGTTATTCCTAGTATATACCTCACCAAAAATAATCTTCAAACCTTTTAAAAAGCTAAATAAATCCTAGTATTTCAGCACTTACAAAATATGGCAAACACTTTCAGAAGTAACTATCTGGTACATAAAGAATCAACTGTGTCAAGTTACAGTCCTACCTTTCAGCTTGATATAACTTTTTAAATTATTATTTATTTTAAAGAAAAAAAAAACGTGGAGGAGGAATATCATGTATTGAGTCACTGATACAATCAAGCTGACCATTGGAATGTGAAAATCCTTCTGGATTAATGGAACTGGAAATTTTTCCAAGAAAGTGTCAGACTCTTAAAAATGAGGGAAGATTGAAGAGAATTAAGTACTATTTGTTCTTAATACTCTTTCAGTCTTAGTATCTGCAGAGAACTAGTTCTAAATACCCCTGTTATGGTTTAAGTTTGCCAGCTAACCACATAGTAAGAAGAAAACACTTCTGTAATCCGGATGTCTGCAGGCTGCAAGGCAACCAGTGCTTGTAGGCTGTTCCGTAACTCCTCTTGATAAATTTAACAAGCTGCCATACTCACCCATTTGCCAGATTTGTGGCTTCTCTCATCTGGGCTATTGACCTGTTCACTAGATCTGCCTTTCTCTGGTTATAAACACTCACAGATTGCTGAACTTGCAACGGAACCATCTTCTCAAACAGGTCTGCAATTAAAGTAGTATAAATTACTCAAGTTGCACTGTGAAGTTAAAAGGACACAAACATCCTTACAGCTCTTTTGTACAGGTTGTATTACAGAGACCGACCTAAACAGTTTGAGATGCTCTCCCACACTCCCCAAGATGTCTTGAAAAAAGTAAATTGATTTCTACAGGTCTTTAGATTAGATTTCAGTTTTTAAGACTGAAATTGATTTAGAAATAATTTAAAGGCATTATATTTAAAACAACTGTAGGATCACAAATCAGATTTTCCTTATGGCTTCATTTCTAGTTCTGCTTTTTAAAGGAAGAAAATGAGAAAGGGGAGAGATGATCATTTTCCAGAACTCCCCTATATAGCCAACAAACTGAAATTTCTCAGCTTCATGGAAGGCCAGCAGCTAGGTTAGTTAAGACTGTACAATTGGATACTTTCGCCATATATTTGTGTTCCTTCTGAAACTAAAAAGCGTGGTTTAATATAGAAAATACAGCTGCTGAGAAAATCTTTAAGAGAGGGGAACATCGTGCATAACAGTTTTCAATCTGTGGCTTATTCTTCTAGTACTTTTTTTTATCGTCAAGTAGTAGAACAAACTGGAAAAGACAAATGGCACTTTCAAAAACACTGGTGTACATTTAACACAATTCAAAAGCAAACATTTACTTTTTCATGGTACAAATGAACTTTGGTGGTGATGTGTTTCACAAGGTAACAATTATGCTGTTCACTCCACATGCTTCACTTACCAGTGAATTTCTGACTGAGGGGAACAACAACTGGAGTAGACTTCACAAGACTGGCTTTTCCAATGGACTCCAAATCTTTCAGGTCAGGAACCCGGTCATGGTAAATGAAGTCATTGTCTTTTTTGGCAGCTGTAAGCGCACGGTTGATTTTGTCAACCAGATCTTTAACATTTATATATTCATCATAACGAGATGCCACTGTTTTCACCAGGTCTGCCGCATGCTAAAAAAAAAAAAAATACAGTTAAAATTAATATAACTTTTCTTTCTCCTTTTCATACATACCTAGGAAAACCAATGAGTCTCCCAGTTAGCCAGGTAACTACTGCCGACGCATATGATCAATATTATTATTTCCTTGAGAAATATTCTCTTATGTATCAAAAAGGAGATTTTACTCATTAAAATAGTTCAGTGGAAAAAAAAAAGAACAAAATTAAAGCAGTAACCAAGTTATTCTCTCAGAATAGCTTCACTATGACTCCCCAAAATCCAAAAAAAGTGATGGTGAGGCAGTAACACTTTAAACACCCATCTACAAAAAAAAAGGCAACAATGTCATTTTCAGGGTATTTAATAAAATCCACAGCTTGCTTTTCCAGGTAACTTTATGTTTCTGAAACCTTGCTCATTTGCTCATGTTCATGAAGAGGCCAGAGCCCTGCTTTTCACATCTGCCACTAGCACCCACCTAAACCTGAGCTAAGAAGCTACAGAAATTTGCTGGAATCCTACTGCAAATTAAAATAAAATACCAAGGTCTGCTGTCTCTTCGCTTCTGCCTTCTCAGCCTAGATGCAAGCCTGAGATATCTGGTTTTGCTACATCAAATTTACTGCAAGAGATATGCAAGACAAAACACTGTCCTTTGATTGTACCTGTTCAATCTTATCACTTCGTCTTGTGAATGCGTAAAAACAAAATCCTGAGAAGAAATGTCAGTTGTATACAGAGGTATACATAAACTCACAACAATTCAAAACCCAGACTTCTTGGGACTGTGAAGTGGAACCTGAGCTACATTTGAAGTGAGGTACGTTTGAAATTTGCTGAGATTTTGTGCCACTTTCCATTGTGCCATAGATCACACAACAGTAGTTTCGGTTTGATACAATATTACAGTCTAACCAGCATTTGCCAGAAACAGAAAATGAGAGAAGAAACAGGGGTGTGCATATATACTTTAATTTGGAAAACTTTACACTAGTCTTCCCCCCCCCCCCATTTAATCCATCTTTGTTCTAAGTTTTAAAAAGAGGAATAAAAAGAGAGTATTGCTTTATAGCAACTGCATTTTTCAAAAACTCATTAAAAAGGATACTAACCCTCTAATTTAGATTAATTACAGAAGCAGTCTTTTAGTAACTATGGAGAAC
Organism: Pampusana beccarii; assembly: GCA_013399365.1. Classification (NCBI taxonomy): domain Eukaryota; kingdom Metazoa; phylum Chordata; class Aves; order Columbiformes; family Columbidae; genus Pampusana; species Pampusana beccarii. The sequence goes on along the minus strand of VWYH01002493.1, from coordinate 82,546 downwards.
AGGATTTGAGTTTCATCTTATTAAATGTATTAAATAAGAAGATACAGAATTTTAACTTCTGACTACATGCTGTTCATGAAGCAGAGCTAAAATAAGTAATAATGGAGTATTTTCCCCCAGGCTTCACTACAAAAAAAACCCCAAAACAAATGAACAAATAAAAAAAAAAACAACCCACACAACCCCACACTTTACCTACTTCCTGTAACACAACATGAAGAAAAATCATGGACACAAACTAATTTACTATAAAACTTAACTATAATAGTAAATTTGATATAGCCAGACCTCTCAGGAGTGAGCACAAAAAAACCCCCCCAAACTATTAATATTCTGTCACAGTAGAGTCCTAGAAAAGGAGGTCTGCTAGGCAGACTTGAAACTCAAGAACAAACAGCTAAACCTTCATCTATCACCTAGTAATGTAGTCATAACAACTTACTATTACAAGTTCATAAAGGCACTTCGTTGTCATGCAAGTATACAAAGAAGTTTCAAGCTCCACCCCGCACCAAATCAATAAATGCATAATGGTAACTTTCAAAATGTCAACATGATAGTCTTATTTAAGTCTCTCAACCCTTCTGCATATCAATAAATTGATATTGCACATGGATCCTACAAAGTCATTTGAAATGAGACTTCATCCTACAAGCACCAGTGGACTTGAAGAAAGAAGTAATCAAACTTAAAACATGAGAAGACCTTACTCATTACATCATCTATATCTGAGTCCCTCTAGAAACCAGATACAGAAGCAAAAAACTATAGATTTTAAATCAGGATTGCAGGAAAGGAGTTATGTACAGACCGGGCAGAATTTTAACGTTTTGGATATTTTTTTATAACATTACTTGGGAAAATTTCATAACAAATCTGCTATATTAGTGATGCTGAGATAAAAAGCCCATGCAAATGTAAAGATACAGACCTAACAAGACAAGCAGTATCAAACTGCCGAAAAATCACTAAAATACATCTTTGTAAAAGCTTCAGAGAGAACTCTCATCTTTGCAACTGCTAATAATTTGATTCATGTGATAAACGTGCTCTACAGTTTTTGAATGCACGTCATTCTTAGCTATTTGAATTTCGGAATTCTGAGCCAGCTTTTCAGGATGTAAAGTTTTCCCATATTTTTCAGAGAAGAAAAAGAAGTTACCCACCTGTAACCTCCCAATTTCTTCACCAAATTTCTTTTGCTGTTTTGCCACGATAGACTGATGATATTCTGCATTGGCCTGCATAATGCAGTGCTTTGCAGCCAGAACAGGAAACACCTCCTGGAAATAAAAATACTGACCAGGGGAAAGTCCAACCACATTAACCACCACAGACAACATGGGATGCAGGAAGAAAAAGGAAGAATAAAAGGAAATTAGAATCACCCAATTAATGGTTTAGATAGGTTAAAACATTAGAGGTAAATGTCAGCGACCACATGACTTTACACAGACTGAGAACAGTCCTCTCTCGTTTTTTTTAAATCTGTTGTTGCAAAATACTTAGTTTCCACTATTTTACATCACATGAACTATAATTCAAATTCAAGCCATGAAGTCACAACATTTACTCTGAAAGTTAGAAATGCATGCATATATTAGAAAGGATAGTTGCAAGAATACCTCCAAATGCCCCCAAGACAAAGCCAAGACCAAGTGTTCTTAAAAGAAGGGCAGAGAGGGGAAAGTTGGGCCTGTTTGGGTTTTCATTTTGTTTTGGTTTTCCGTTCGGTTTGAGGGTTTTTTTGTTTGTTTTTAATTTAACAAAGCAATTACACCTAAATCAGCAACAGGCCTATTGAGAAAATAACTCTAAAATTATGAAAGCAAAGAACAAATAAAGAGGACCAGTAACTATTGACAAGGAAAGCAATTTAAAAGTAATTTTTAGACTTTTATATAAATGCACTTGTCTTTGCAGGAGTACCAACCAACACACGAAAAAAACCATTGAGCTGCAGCCCAGAGTATAGGCACGGTCTTTGATCAAGGATTTGGCCTTACTGTTTTATTTCTTAAATCAAAGAACACTGGAAAACCACAGCAATGTCTTAAAGACCTCAGTATACAAAGACCTGCTTCTTCACATTTGTACAAACTTGTTGTCCCCACAAAGATTAAAAAAGAGGGTAAATTTGAAAGAAAAAGCTGTCCAGGAGGACTTGCAACTCAAGTCTGATGCTCGAAGTCAACCTCTATTTCACACTCGTAAAAATGTAACTGTGCTTAGAGCTGGTGTTAACTCATGGAACCAGCAAACCTTATTATGTTGTTTCAAATAATCAATTTACAGATTACTGTGCAACTGGAACAGGGAGGAGATCTATGGCTTAGAAAAGTCCACAACAAGAGACAAAGCAATGCCTTTATTATATCTCATTGCCGCTCAGAAATTGACCATAAACATAATACTTAAGTGAAAAATTAGCCCAATCTGTAAAATGTCACAGAATGCGTGAGAGGAAATATGTGCACATATAAAAGAATGTATCAAGTTGCAGCCAAGCAAGATATCAATTTAACTTCTAAAAAACTTCTGTTTTTCAAAAATACATATCGAAAGTCACTGACTGGCTTACAAAGGCATTTGTGTAATGTATTGCTTAAGAATAAAAATGCATATTTTTGCTCTAGAACAGTAGCCCTTACCCATACAATTTCTATCAAGATTTTATTCTGCATTAGAAACAGAGGAAAAAAAAATTACCTGATTTCTTTTTCCCCATGGATAACAAAAGTACCTTAAGCAAATACTCTGGCAATAATTTGACTAAGATTGCATATTAATTTATAGAACCAGGTATCAACCACTTCCATCTATCAGTGATAAAAATATTTTTAGTAAGTTTTCTAGTGTAATTTTTGTAAATCTAGTATATTTCACATTTTATTTCTAACAAGAAAGACCGCTGTAAGCTGGAATAGGTATTTTAGAGTTTTGAAAGTATTAATGAATGACAAATAACTGCAAACCACACACTATGGAAGACAATCTCCTACTTAGGTAGATCTAAATTTCAAGAGTCCAACTTTTACATTTGTAACACTGCATGAAAAGTTTTCTACTATTTTATGATTGGAACATAATTGATACATTTGATACATTGAAAACACGTTCATTTTTAAAGTACTTGTTATACAGTATATATTCAAAGAGTATGAAGAAAGATCCTTCGGCATCTTCCAAAACCAATATCACTCAAATGAACAGTCAAGACTAAACTGACTTAATTTAAAAGTATCAAGATTTTTTTGGGGTGGAGGAAGAAGAGAAGACAGGCAGAAGGACAGAGGGCACACACTGACTTCCACTCATGTTTTTCATTAAGAGGTAAGTGAACAGTACCACCGTATTCATGCTGTCAACACAAGAGCAAATTTCACATGAAAACATTGAGACTAGAAGCCGATTTAGCCCCATTAGAAAGTATTAGTTTGAAAAACATTTAGTAAGGCATAAAGTACTAAGAAAGCATCCCTAAATGCTATTATTAACATTACAAGTTCAATTTACACAAAACACATTGAAAAAACAAACACACTATTCTCCTAGATTCTTCACTGTTTGTCAAATTACAGATTCATTTCACTGAAATGCAGGAATGTCAGCTTTTCTTGAGGATACATTTTAAGTGTATTCTATCAAGTACATCACAAACAGTAACAGTTATTCACAATAACACCAGATCCCAGATTATTTCCATGAGAGTTACTAACCTTGGGCAAAGTATCTTTATATTGACATTGTTTGTAAGCATCACCATAGTAATCTGCAGCTTGGTTAGCTAGTTTAGCTATGATAGCATCTTTCATTTTATCTAGGGGGAGGAGAGAAAACACAAAGAACAACTATGATTATCATCAGTTTTTACAAGTGAACAGGAAAATTACTTAATTTTCAAACAGCAATAACTGCATTTGAAGGGTTTAGCTTTACATTATAGCTCAAAGGTGGGATCCCATTCTTCTCTCTTGACACCCAGCTGCAGTTTCCAGATTTTTCTACTTCAACCACGACACTGAAGGTCCGGTCAGTTGTACAAGAGATCTTTCGGCAGCTGCTGGCATTTATGCAGGATTAAGAGTGATGCTTTACCTCAGAGCAATGGCAAGCTGCCAAATAACACTGAAGTCCCACTCTAGCTCTGGCAGCTTGTTCCCAGCCCTTATCTTGTGCCAGCACAAGCATTTGTGCAGCCACAGTCAAAGAAATTTAGTTAGCAAAGAACAGTTAAATTTTCAGCAGGATCTTTTCTCAAACCCAACTCCATGTCAGGACTCGCGCAAATTCACAGAAGTGCAACAGAAGAGAAGGGACTGGTCATTTCCACAGCGCTCCACACCACTATTAGCTTATAGTGGGTATAGAAACACTACCCCTAGACATAAATAACCACAGTTCCTCCAAGTGGTATCCACTATTTCATATCAGAGCTGTATGTGCCTAGCGGCAGTGGTATTCCCTGCCTCACGTCCTCACCCCGTTCCCAATGCCAAAACTGTTCAAATAGTAACATGCTTCACCGGTCTTTATCTCGTTTTATAATCACCTCTGGGCTGCACTAGCAATTGAGCCTTCCAAGAGACAGCAGGTAATCAATGCAAACATCAGCTATCCACTCTAAAGAGCTGCCTTTACAAACAAGTATCCTCTGACTCAGGTGATTTTTATGTACTGAGAGATTGATAAGCATGAGTGGGGGGTATAGGGAGATAAGGAAGGCTGCACAGTATGCTTAAACACCAGAATTAAATCAAAAGAATTCCCAAGTGAGCTGCTCATTCCAGCATATTCACACATCTATTTACAACACTTCAGGCATGAGCTATGATGTAATGTATTTACTTTCAATGAGGCAAATGCATCTAAGGTATGCCAGAAAGATCTTTCACTGTGGAACAGGATTTAGATGACAAATGGAGAAAAAGGAGCTTATGAGACCTAGCAACTTACTTCTTTCCTAAAATGCTTCTGTCCAGGGCAGAATTTAATAAAATCAAAGCAAATAATATCTAAATAAACTGTCCTTCTAGCCCCACCTAGCGTGTGGTAGTTGCATCTTCCTTCATAGAGCTTGAGCTCTAAGAAAAGAGAATTAAAAAATACTGGCATATCAACTACATTTCCATTAACAAAGGAAATGTTAGAGAAGACTCACTTGTCCATGCAGAGAGCTCGGAACAGATCTTTCACCATCAGAAGCTTTAGCTTTTACTGACATATCTTTAAAATATTGTATCTACAATGCAAGCCTTGAGATGGAAAAGCAAACAAATGCAGACTTAAAGAAAACATTAAGAAAGGCTCAGAAATTAAAAGAGCTGATCTGTACTTATGCAGTGAGTTAGATTTGACTGACCGGTTTGGTTTTTGCCAAACACTTTCGCATTCTTTCAACTTGTGAATAAACTCAGTTAAATCAGATATAACATTATCAGCTGGTAAGCTGATAAATTGACTGTCTCACATGAGAGAAAAAACAGAAAACTGCAAGTAAGGTAATCAATGCAGCAAGAAGAAGCAAGAATTTGAGTTTTGAGATTGAACTTTGATGCATTTCCACTTGAAAAACAGGTTTCTGAAGTTAATCGTGTTGTCAAACATGATTCTTCAAAAAATGTCTTTCCTGGCAGGGAAAAGAACCTCTACATCTGGCAAAATCTACAACCTCCATAGTCAGATGATTAATAACCTTACTGTCCTTCTAACACTGGCAGACTTGTCTTGGGAATAGTCACAAAAATCTTCATTCACTGGGCACATATGGGTTTTGCATCAGCCTTGCTTTGTCTTTTTCCCATTTTGGATTAAAAAAAAAAATCAAGAAGGTAACAGAAAGATCTATTTCCCATGCAAAATGAGCTAAGTGTCTGCTCCTGCTCTGAAGAAAAGTTTCAGTCATTTGTTATACAAATTTATTTCAAAGCAATGCTCAAAAAGCCAGAGACTAAAACACTGCTACCAGAATTATAAAGAACATAAACATAATTTATCAGTTGACCGAAGAACAACAATTTCCTATCGAGATTCTCCTAAAAGCAGTAAGGCTACAAGGATTTTCAGGGATCTTCCCCTATGAAGAAACATCCCAGTTAAGGTAACCCTTGCCTTCCTCCACTCTATTCCAAACAATACGGGGAGAGAGAGCACTTGGTGGGCAATCACATGTGACCTCTGTCCTTAGTTCTGTAATTTCTAGATGCACAATTTCTTGTAAAGACAAAGAGAAGAGCAGCATAGCAAAGAGTTGGAAGAAATCTTGTACCAAAGATAGCACTGTTCCACAAGAAACATCTCTGAAGTATACGTACGTTAATACTTGTATTAAAATATACATCCTCTGAATCAGTATTTCACAATCAGACTTTAACAGTTAGGAATGTGATTTTTTCTTCCACCTGCAAAATTTCTCTTTCCAAAATAAACTGGGCATACTCAAAGTTAGACTTGGTCAAAGAGTTTCTCTTAAAATTAGGAGAAATCAAACAGAATTTGTTTCCCCTAAACTCTTAAGAAATTTCCTTTGTTTCCTAGCACAGTCATTTCTTTCTCAGTTCTCATTAAATCATTCCCCAGACAGAAGGGGAAGGGAGTAGTGGTAAAATCTCTATGTACCATTTCTAGTACTCTCAGTTATTTTAGAGAATGTCTTTTGTTCTCAAGGGGCGGGGGGAAGGAAACAACATAAACCAACATAATCCTTTGTAAAGATGAAGACTAATGGTTTTAGACATCATAATAAAGGACAAGCAAATGGGACAACCACATTGTCAAGTGAACCTTAGACAAATTCCGAAGTGGCATCTGTAGTTCTGTGTTTAATAACCTGCAAGGGGAGGGGAGCAGAATCAGTAAAGACAAAAATAAAAGCTTCTGAAAGGCCCTTTAGAAGCTCTTAATAACTTAAAACACTTCTAAGTTTTTGTGGAAGTTGTAATGAGCACATAAATATACAAGCCAAAAATCAAGACCTACCTCTAGTAGCTTTTAAAAAAAAGACTTCTTGGGCTTGAGCCAACATAATAAGACTGAGAGTTCCAACTGTGTCTGGAGAGATGTCCACTGTAGGTTCTCTATTCAAGGCTGACAAAACAGTGTCTTTAATGTGTTGGAAAGCACCACTCGCAAACTAAGCAAAACAAAATAATATATAATCATTCATGTTTCCAAACACATTTTTTCTCTTACAAATATAATACATACAACCATTTAAGAAAACCTAGAGCTTTTTTGGTATATGGTTTCCTATTTATTGTTTAGCCACTAAAAGCAATTCCTTGTGACTTCTTGTCCTTAAAGCCACTTACACTGAGACATTTATGGACTGTAAGTAAAGGTATACTTGCTACACCTAACAGTATAAGAACAGCTAAATTTCAATGCATTCCACAAAGAAGAAAGAGATTATTATTTGTTAAAACTAAAATTCATACTAGCTAAAATGATTAAATCTTAAGCTGAGGCTTATTAGTTACCACACATTGAGGGAAGGGGTATGGGGAACTGTATGGAATTAAATCCTTCAAAGTTGGTAAATAAATATGAGCCAAGACCAGCTACCTAGTCAATCCACCTTTGCAATTAAGAGAAGGAAAATATGTATATATATTTATGTGTACATACAGCTTTAAAACTGAGAGATACTTATTTGATGTTCTACGATTAACGTTTCTGAATCCCTAAGCACAAGCAGGGAACCTCTGTACCTGATAGTGCTTAGCTGCAGCTTTCAGTCCTTCATCGTTATCTAGATTCTGTTCTGCTGCAATCTGGCTTGCCAGTGCTCCACAGTTGAACAAAACGCAGGTCTTCTCATACCCCAAACTTGCCAAAGCTGCAATCAAAATGGACAGTTACCCACACTGTTAAGAAAATAAACTTCCATAGTCTAGCATGCAGATGAGGTCAACACTACCAATAACTGTATGTAAAAACATCAACAGCTTAAAGCCAAAAAAAGTAACAATCATGCTGAACTCTTAAAGTCAAAGTCATCTTCATTCTGAAGGCTTTAGATAGTCTAATTTAGTACTTCCACAAAACATTTCAACATGAAGAACTACAGCGAGCGGCATAAAGCATAAAAGCAGTAGCATGAAAATTTACACAATATACAAAATAATTTGAAAGTCCTTCTAAGTAGAGCACAGCTTTTTGGCTCCTGAAGGTACAGAAACATGCATAACTGCAGGATAATCTGAAATATGAACTTCCATGCATTAATCACTGCCCATTAATAAATGCCCAATTACATGCACTTACTGTATCTTGAATGCAAGATTAACTACCCGTCTCTCATTGAGGCCAAAGATTTTTACATCCTCTTACTATCTATCAAAATGCAGGGAATTCTTCACCTCTCAAAGCTATCGTTTCAGACTGAAATACTGACAAATATCTTGGTTACCTATGTACTAAAACAGCTAAGGATTTACTTAACCAAAACTTATGCTCACTATAGTGTGTCCTGTCCAGACTCACCTCCCGTAGTACATCCTAGCCCCAGAGGATGGAGCCCAGAGTTCTAGAAACAGTAATACCCAAACAGAAACCGTTCTGAATCTATTAATTGCTTTCAAAAGGTTATTGGCCACATACCAGTACTGGAAAATCTAAAGACTGCAGATATTCACTTCCTACTACTGTTAAAGAGTGTCTAGACACTCCTCTTGGAGAATACAGAACACTTAACTAGTTAATTTTCAATTTCACAAACCCAGGTACACCTTTTAAGTTATCCTTAAAACACAAAGGCACTAAAAAGGCACATTTGTTTCATTTCACTAACATCCAGCTTCCTTATACAGCTACACATTTATCTAACATGACTCTGAAGTTTCTGTGTTAGCAGTTCCTGACCTGCACCGAATTTTCAGACCAGCAGTCACAAACCTGACATGCCATTTTTCCCTGAGTGAAAAGCAAGCTACACAGTCGCTGTATTTCATCAATAGCCATTTATATAATCTCTCTTCTGTAGTTTATTTTCCAGAATTTTTCTAAAAAGAACATCTTGCACAACTTACACATCATTCAAACTACTAAAACATACAAAAAAACCCAAAAATATGGCTTTCGAGTTTCTGAAGTGCAGAATTACTTTATCTGCAGAACTACTTTATACTCTGGACTGCATCTCAAGTGTGATTTACTACAGTGAGAACAGCTGTTTAGCAATATAGCTTTTCCTCAGACTCATCTGCTTATAGCTCTACCTATTAACTTCAGCCAACATATTTCAGATTGCATGCCACCCCATGAACCGGGTCACTTTTTAAGCAGCCACAGTATCTGTCAGCTGCCCCTGTGATACAGACTTGGGATTCAGGGGAAGATGGGAAAAAAAAGTTTATCACCACAGTGAGAGCCAGAACTCTCAAGTCACACCCCTGCATCTTGGCCTCATGGAAGTCAAAGGAGTTTTACACTGAATTTCCATCTGGAGACAAGATTGCCTCCTCTTTAGAAGTCAACGGAAATTTTGCTCCCTCAGTAACCAAGAACTTTGCTTTACACTGGGAAACCCCACTGCTAATTCTGATCAGAAATAAAGAGATATACACATGTTCTAGTTAAGCTGGAGAGCAACATCTGCATAATCTGTGATATGGCAATATAAAGATATATACTAAAGGACTCCTTTCATTAATTTCTTTCCACTAAGGTCTGCTTTAAAGTTTCAAAATAAAATTTATTTCATTGCTTGTTTAACTGAGCATTACTCACATCTCAGTTAAGAATTTCTTTGATATTTCGCATGGACACTTGCATAAATCTCTGGACATCTGCCTCACACATTATATAGACTAGTATATAATTAACCTGCAGACAAGCAAGCCTTTCAAGCTGCTGTAACATCAAATATATTCAAATTTTCAGGGTAATCATCAATGTTATGATTACTTATTCTTTTACTCACAATTATTATAAATCTCTGGCAATTTACAGACTATGTGTAAGTCACAATTAAACATTCTGAACTTTACTATGAAACAGGTTCAATCATCATTAAATGCTAGCCCCAAAGAAGATAGAACCAATCAAACTCTGAGAAAAAACACAGCATCTTCAGGAAGGTCCTTCCAGAACAACTCCCTAAAACAGTTAGAAAATAAAGCAAGGAAAGGTGTGCACCACCTGCTTACACATAGGGATGTGGTGTATTGTTACACATATAGTTCACACAAGCACAACTTTAGCAGGTGTATTCAGAAATGGAAATGGAAAATTGCAAAGACTTCCAGTAGCTGCTAAGAGAGAACTATATAAAGGACACAAACTTAAAAAAAACCTAAAAACAGAATAAGTACTCCAACATGTCTTCAGGTTTTATCTGGAGCTTCAAAATTGCAATGGTCATCTTGCAATGCTACTCATGATGAACACTTAGTTATAAACGGAAACACTAAAGTATTATGACACATGACCAAACAGCTCCTCACTTAACTCAAAAGGATTTAGTCTTAGTTTCTATACTGGCAAGTGTTCCAAACCCATTTAATGACCCTGAATTTGTGGTGCAGAATTTCCTCTATAGCTAAAATAAACCACAGGCTCAAACTCATTATGTTTGCAGGAAACATTTTTTTTTCCTAAGCATTCAAATCTGTATTAAAATATCTAAAAAAGAAGTTATACGCGAAGCATTTCTCAGCATGGGTAGATCCTTCTATTCTCTTGAACAAAACGTGACATCACACTAGTTTACTGAAGCCAGCCACCTTTACTCCCCTTCTGGAGGAACTCACTCACAAGCATACCTCAAGAGGAGCTTATTCCTTTAGAACAGTTAGAGCTGGCTTACCAAAATCCTGCACTGAAATTTAATATAAGTTAAACAATTTTTATTAATGTCAGCAGGGGCTGCTCCCAGAGAAAGTCTGAAGAGCAGACAGCACAACTATTACCAGACTGCACATCTATTTGTGCCTCTGGAAAACGAATATTAAATCTCAGTTCTACAGAAATTCTTTGCATGGTGTCCATTTATTCATTACCAATGTTGAAGTGATAATCTGTTACCAATATAGTGGCATTCATTTGAAAGCTAAGTTGAAAATACTAGAAAGACCATTAACAATTCAGCTATATAAAAATACTGTTTAAATTTAGTACCATTAATACTTCCACTTTCATTACATTCACATACCCAATTTGGCAGATCCTCCAAAAAGTGATCCTTTATCAAAAGCATCTTTCCATGTAAATGTTACACAGACCTGAAAGTTGAGAAAAAGAACGATCTTTATCTCTAAAATTAAATATGAAATCTTCAGAAAATAGCAAAAATTCACATACTTATCCTTTTATATTCTAATTGCATAAAACATCTACTCCACCTATAATATTACAAACATTCTGGAAGTTTCAGGAAGTCATCAAGAGTTATTTTAAAAAAAATAATATTATACCTTCTTTCCTTCCTGTTAGTTTGCTCAAAACATTTCAAGCAGACAAGAAAGAAATTCTCAAATTCTCTCCACTGTGCTCATATTCTGAGCGACAGGTAAATTTATGTCCAAACCAAGATACTCCTCTCCCAAGAAGTCTGACAGTCTGGTATAATCAGAGTTAAAGGAAACCACCCAATCAGGCAGTTTCCACTGTTTCAAATTACTAGCATATTGGAACATTTTTATGAGTGAATTCAGTAGTAGCATTATCAAGAAATGCACTTGGGAAAGAGAAAGCAAGTAAAAATAGTGTGTTTCATATTATATTTCCAGCATTTATTTCATAAATAATGCAAATACTTCACAGAATCAGCTTTGACGCTCCAAAATTTGATTCTTTATTCAGCGGATCAAGCTAGTTGTAGGCAATGGGTATCAGACCAGAGAAGACAGCAAAAATCCTCATTTTAAACTGGCTGGGGAGAATAACTTCAGAAAGAGCACAGTCCTGTTTAATAACGTATTTTCCTCTAGCAGCAATGCTAGTTCAGGAAATTCTGGTCCCCAGCTGTTCATTGCTGCTTCCACTGACTACTTCTTCCCATTGGTGAAAGAATTTACAGATCTGCAGAACTTGCTCCTGAAGTTTTCCAGTTTTCCATGCCTCAGGTTTTGCAGATCACCATATCAAAACACTCACACACTAAAAACCAAAGTGTGGTTACTGGCTACAAGTGAATGAAGTTACATGCAAAACTCAAATCAGTTTGAACTGCATTAAAACTATTTCCTTACTTGTAACCCGTAAGTCTGAAATAAATCTTTTCTTTTAGTCAGAACATTACCATTTAAATACGATTTGATCAGGAAAGAAACACAAGTTCTGTCCAGTTTTAAACACATCCAAATAAAACCTACATCTTCTTCCATCAAAATACAGGAGCCTAAAGATGTATTCCAGTCTCCACCTGAGGAACACTTCAATATGCAGGAGTTAAGCTGAATTTTTCCTTAGAGATAAGATTTTAAAGAAATATGGTAGAAAAAAAAAAACAACACACACTTAATGAACGCCAATATCTACCAATTTTTAGATGCAGAGGTAGGAATAAAGTGGTAAACTCTGAAGTGGGCTTATTCTGTTAGCTGTTGTGAATGAAACATCTACTATACTTTAAAACTCAAAGATCATATTCCATCCATTGCTAAAGGTTTTCACACAGAAATTATGTTTTTAAAAGTCTTTGTAACATAGTATGAAATAAGACTTCTTGCAAAAAGGAGAGTTGAAGAGGACTCAGAACAGCACAACTCTCTCACGCAGACTGTAGGGACTGCTAACCAAAGTCAAACGCTTCCAAATCTGTAAAATGAAGGCAATTATGGCCACTAGAGGTGAAGTTTCAGTATAGACTATATGTGAACACCAACTAGAAAATACACAGAGATTGGGAATATAAGGCTCAAAGAGATTAAATGCCTTGCCCAAAAGAAGTATTGTTTAGTGGATTAGGTATAGGTTTAAAAGTCATACATCATAGGTGCCACCATTCAGTTTAATGGTTTGTAAGTCATCTTACCTGATTTTCAGAGAATGGAAACTTGGGTTCAATTGAACACAGCTGATCATAGTATCTACATTAAAAAAAAAAAAAAGGAAGAAAAAGTTATTAGATAAATCAAATTAAGCATTTGGTTTCTTACACTGGCATGTAAGGAGAAGGGCACAACAATTACCCACACAAATAAATTGTGAAGGTCATTTGTAACTATGGAGGATTTGCAGGACAGAGATAAATCCTGCCTAAAAGGATTTTTTTCAGTAGAGGAACAAGATCAACTGGACGCAGCCTTCCATAGATAATATGGAAACCCTGCCTCAGTCAGAAGTGGAAGAGTATTACAGATGAAGCTAACCCATTGCTCTTCCTGATGGAGTGTAGATCAGAAAATAATGTCATGCAAAGGAGTTCCTGTATACATACAGGAAGACAAGGAGTACATTAGACATTAAGTTATGCTGAGAAAGTAAATTAAGTATAGCATTTAACATAATATTAACAAGCTACACCGCACTCTCTTGATCTGAACATCATAGCCCACTCCCTTACAATTTCTGACTCATCTGTTTAAATTTCAATGTCTTTGAAAGCTTAATCCTTGATAAAATAATTTAGTTGTAAGCCTAGTTTTCATTAGAGTATATTGTAGCAGTCACAGTGAATTAAAAACAGAAGTTCCTCTGTGCCAATATTTTGTCTACTCACTGTGGAAGATGTTTAGGAAAAAATGCCAGAAAGATAATATACCAAGTACAGCACTGTCCCTCACACAATCTATCCAGGCAACAGTTAGCCATTCAAAGCTTTCCTGAAGTTGTACCCTACACCCACATCACTTGTTAAATATGACAGGCTGGATGCAGAGCCGAAAGCCTTTAAACTGCCAATGCCTGAGAACACAGAACACGTAAAGCCTGCTTCCTCTTCTCTCCCCACAGCACTTGCCATATGGGCATACACCCAACATCATATTGGTCAAATTGTTTTTTTAACAATTTATATTCCAAATATAAAAAATACCTTGTAGCAATGAGTTCCACAGCCTGTGAAACAGGGTTAACATGGTTCCCATTTCCTTACATTATTAAATATTAATCACTATTAATCTAGACATGAAGCAGATGTACAAGGCCTATGTTCTGCAGGCAATAAATGTTTGTTTAAAAATTCAAGACGCATCTTTTAAAAGTCATATTCAAGAACAAAAATAGTGTTAGTATAATCTTCAGTGAATTATACCTGCCAATGTATAAAATACTACAGGTTTCTGACTACAACTGAGCCACTGCTATTTGAGACATAATATACTAAACTGTACCAAAAGCTACAATAATCTGCAACAGCAGGACTTCTACTAATCATTGAGTTGAAAGAAATTGCTCCTAAAGTAAAAACAAAAGTCGGCAGATGTTCACTGTGACAGCCATTTAATCAAGATTAACTTTTAATAACTTATAAGGTATGCAAAAGGCATAGTTTAAAAAAAAACAACATCCACACCTTAATGTGGACTTTAAAGCTAATGATAATTTTTCTTACTGTCTCCACAAATCTATGAATCTGTATTCTACTTTGCCATTCTTCAGCATTGAGGTTGCTAGCACAAGAGCCGCCATTATGAAGTCAGACTTCAAATACACCTCCACTGAGAGACTTAACTTTATAAATCAAGGGCATTTTTCAGAAAGAATTAAAATATTGGCAATAGTCTGGTAATTTTAAGCTACCTGATAGTACAGGAACTAGTTTCTTCTAATATTTATGAAGCTAGCATGTGAAAGGTAATGACTTTAAAATAATGTATATTTATTTTCTGTAAAAGATTTTTCATTTGTCTGTTTTCTTCATCTTTCATTAGATGACCATACCTTGAAAGCACATATCACCTGAAACAAAGCAGTAGTTAAACAGAATTTAGTTACAATTTTTTAAGTGATCTTTCATCCAAGGCTTGACCTATAAAAATCATACACAAGAGCATCCCTTCTGTTAGAGAAATTCAGCTTTGCATGTTGGTGTTCTTTCATCAGTTTAGGCTTGGCCTGATCTGTCACACCATCACACTTTTTTTTTTTTCCATTTCCTAATAGGTTTCAGTGATACAGATTAACACAAGCAGTAGAAAAAATCAGTTCAATACTAGCACTGAAGATCACTTCAACTGAAATATTTCCATGTACTTCCTTTGCTGACTTGAGCTGTCTCAACATGGTAGTTTTCATGTAGTATCAGAAAGAAAATGAGAGTTCCCACGCTGTCTCCTCCTACCTCTATTTAATTTGTTAACCAAAAGCCACCAATAAAGCTGAGTTGTCTTCCCACATTCCACGATTATCCTGTCCTCATCTGCCGGGAGGGTAGTCAAGAAGCAAAGCTTGTTAAACGGCCTTGCGCCTAAGCGTTGGCTGTATGCAAACAGACTATTCTTTGTAGTCAACAGAACCACAAAGAAAAAGAAAATAAGACAAGGAGGTATATGTTCATCCCAAAAATGCATATTGCTATATTTGACATCAATGAGTACCAATAACAGAGGGCCATTTGTCTGGTTGGTTTTTAACAAGTTCAGAACTTACATTACTATTTTCTTTACTATTTTAAGCATGTGATGTCATTCCTTTTTATTAAAGAACTTGAAATTCTACTCAAGATTAAGAGTTCTTTAAAACTCTGCAGACCGAAAGGAAAACAAAAAAAGCCACAAGCATAAAACCATTAGTTTTGTTTAGCAGTAGCTAAAAATATATAATTGTATATATAAACTAAACATATATAAATAAAATGGTAAATGAATATGTTAACCACAGAACAGCATAGAACCAGCAGTACAAAGACAGAATATTGAAGGAATGGCCACATCTGATGCACATGTCAGTTACACATCGAAGGACAAGGGTAAATATGAAGGTGTTATTTAAAATAAAATTTACAGTAAACTATCAACACACAAAGAACAGAAGTTGATGAGCACTGTGTGTTTGGCTGTGCCAGAGTGACGAACTATAAAAAAAGCACACAAACATGTCAACTGCCAAAGTTCCAACTAGAACAATGGAAGAGAAGGCAGATGTCAGCAACACAGATCTAGCTCTTGAAGTACAGCAATCTTTCACCAAAACAGGCACTACACACTCCCAAATGCTAATAAAAATGAGTTACAGCAGTTAAATGAGTTGGAAGTCAAGGTTTAAATTGGAATTTAATTAAACTATATGTATTGCATTAAGAACCTCAAATCCTGTTCCTCCTTCAAAGAATCATAAAGAAAAATCTCCTCCAAAAGCATATAAAAGAGACCAAGATTTGCCTCCACTCTTCTAGATAAGAACAGGAGCTCTGAACCCACATCTGGAAATCAGAACTGCAACTTTCAGTTCTCAGAGGATTTGACCATTCAAAATAAAACCATGCACCCCTCCCCTCTCTCCTCCCCTTTTTATTTTTTTAAAAGAACTGCAAGAGTTGCTAGCAAAATTAAACCAATTAAACTTATACCACCACCCCATCCCTCCAGAAAACAGAAATGAAGTCCAGACTATCTTTAACATGAAGAAAGGAAGCAAGGAACCCCTTGAAGCTGTAATTATACTTAAAAGGGGGTTAAACAAGAAAAATAAATTTAAAAAAATTAAAAACCTGCTATGACAATTTAAGGGGAAACATCTGTACCAAGCTCATCTATGTCACCTTCAGAGTGCCCAGATTCTCACAAAACAAAGAAAGCTTGGAATCAGGCTGAGGTTTTCCCCAGTTACACTGTGCTCCCTTTCACTGGCTACCTCAAATACTTCTCCAAGAAAAGCATTTGTGATCACCAGTCAAACAACAGCACACCACACACTTTTAAAGTTTTCCTGGAAATGAGACTGCAACTGAGTTCATTTCTTCCATAAAAGAAAAAAAAATCTGCAGTAACTACTCAGCAAAACACGGCTTCTAAAGATTACAAAACCGTGGGCAAATCCTAGATTAATTAGCAGAAGATTAAGCCCTCATTTCTCAACAGTTAAATGGTCTAAAGTGCTCTGCTAGGTATTATGGTCTATAAAAAGCCACAAAGAAGTAAATGCATGCAAAGGCTACCCACATTGTAATTAGTTCTTCCAACCTTACTTCATTAACTAAGAAGTTTTGAACTCCAACTTTAACAAAAATCTTGCTAAAGTTGTTACTTAAACATAAGACTGAGTACAACCCTTAAACAGCATCAGGAAAATACTGGAAGTGGAAGAAGTAATGGCATTTTCAGAGAAAATGCAAGGCACTGAGAGGTTTGTGCTCTTTCAACCATAAGCTCAGCTGGATACTTCAAGCTTCTGGGTGTGCAGACAGTCTGACTTTTAAAGTAACTGCACCTTACAGAATATATGTCAGAATATTCTAACAGAATAAGAACAAACTTATTTTCCAACAACTGTAATGTATATAAATGGTCAGACAAGGACAACACACTCATAACTTGTTAAAGGAAAACATACATCTGACAACCTTATTTTCTCTAATTTACAGTTAATTCAGACCTTCATCTTATCCCACTTTCACTGTAAAGGGAACAAATATTATCAAACAACACAACTTAAAAAGGAGATGTTTGCTATGAGGATGCCTTAGTGCAGCTTCTGTGTGGCACAGGTATCACATCTTGTTTGCATATAAGGCGGCACCAGTGCAGAGCCCCATTCAGCACCTCCTGACTACTGCAACACCTTGGACGGCTGAATTCATCTATGAATCAACAGCAAATAGATCAGTGCATATGGAATTGACTCAAAAGGAAAACTGGTAATCACACAACTGCAAGTGGTTTCCCTCCATTAATCAGAGTGGAATACCTGCGGTGAAGTTACATACTATGGCTTGAACTAATTTAATGACCTAGTGGCACTAAAAGAGGGAGGTCCTGCTCAGCCCCTTGGCTTTCAGCAACACTACTTTTAACTTCTCCGATGTTCATCTGACCTTCCACTGAACTCATTCAAGTTGCTCACCTGTGAGAAAGCCATGTACACCTTTTACCTTCCAGAAATGGCATAAGAGAAAGACCAGAACTGAAGAAACTTCTTTTGGCTTTGTAGAGCTGTTAGCGTGAAGTTATACGATGTGGCTAGGCCAAACAGGGATTTCACATAGAAACTAACCACAAACACCATTGGGACCTTCAGAAAAGGAACCTCAAGTCCAGTGTTCAAGGGAAGATAGTCATATGCCCTTGAATTCGGCTAGCAGAGTCCTTCTTTTGGTTCATAGATGCTCGTTATTTCCCTGACCTTGAAAAGGTATACACGGTAGTACCTTCAAAAGCATACACAGCAATAAACATGAACAGGAAACCACAATGATGCTGTAAAATACGATAAGCACAATCATAGATTTTATAGCCCAAACACCCACTGAAGGGTTGCTAAGCTCAAAAAACATCAGTAACTCATTTTATAAATCTTATCTTCTTTTTAATAAGTCACTTGTTTCTTTTCCATTCCTCCTAATTTTTTTTTTAAGTATATTTATAAGAAATTCTAGTGAACATTGGATGTATTTCTACTTGTTCATGGTACTACAAAAATGTGTCATGTCTACAGGTATCACTTCTATATTAGAAAATCCATCTTTTTTTTTCCTTCTTAAAAAAAAAATAATCTGGTACTGCAAATAGAAGTCTGTACTCAGTATTAGCCTAGTGAATGAATCACAGTGACCTCAGTGAGTAGATGAGCTACAAATAAACGGGCTCAAAGTATTTCAAACACAGAGAAACAAAACAACAGGATTACCGCAGTAAGTCAATACTGCGATTCGTAAATGTTCTAGGGAAAGACAGGAAAGAGTGAGTGCTTTTGTAAATGATGGAGCAGTTATCTTAAAGCAGACTTTAGGCAGTCTGCTGTGCCAAAGGCACAGATGAATCTTTTGCTCACCTCCCCTATGATAATTACAGCACAAGAGGCACCAGTAAACCTCCTGATAGCAAGCTAAGTGTGTTAAGTAGAAAATAAGGATGTATTTGCAAATACATTAAAAAGCCGCTAAACACAGACAACAGAAGGAAAGTTGTAATCTGTAACAGCAAAATGTAACACTGAAACAAAAGGTACACCTGCTCTCTTCTGATTAACAAAACAGTCTGCAATCTCTACCTAGATCCATCCCTGACTGGCATGTTACAAAGGGGAAGTTGACCGGCCTCCACCCTATGCCTCCCCCGCCAGCCCTGCGCTGTCATCATATGACATCCCACGACGTGCGGTAAGGACAGGGCACCCCACGATGCTGCAAGACACCCAAGCGCAGGCCGCCGCCGGCGGCGGGGAGGCGGGCGGGCAACCCACAGCCCGCTGCAGCTGGCCCGGCTGCTTCCTCCCGGGGGACCCCGCCCACACCTGGGCCCGCCCGCACCTGCTTCCGGCTCCGCCGCGCCCGGGGCCTGGAGCTGCCGCGGGGGCCGGGGAGGTGCGCGACCGCCGCGCCGGGAGCGGGAAGGGAAGGGAAGGGAAGGGAAGGGAAGGGGCCGCCGCCGCGGGGTCTGTGCCGGCCCGGCCCTCCCGCCCCTACCTGAGGAGGGTCTCGAGCGCGCTCTCGTGCTTGTCGAGGGGGCGGCCGAGCGCGCTCTTGCGGAGCTTGCTGAGCTCCTCGGCGGCGCGGCAGTGCTCGGCCTGGGCGTCGCCGCCCGGGTAGCTCTGCTGAATGAACTTGCAGAGCGGCTTGGCCAAGTCCACCTCCGAGGCCTTTTTCAGCTGCACCGAGATGAAGTTCGTCATGGCCGCCGCCGCGCGGGGGATGGGGATGCGGAGGGGGCGGGCAAGGCAGCAGCTGCCGCCGTCACCGCAGCTCCGCGCTCCTCTTCTCCTCGCCGAGCGGCCCGGCCCGCCGCGCGCTGCCCGCCGCCTGCCCCAAACGCGGCCGCAGCCCCGCGCGCTTCCGGGATCGTCGCGCGGCTTCCCGGCGGAGCGCCGTCACACGCACCGCCCCGCGCTGCCCTCGCGCAGCCGCCTCAGGGAGGGGGCGGGACTGGGAGGCGGCGCCGCGCTGCCCCAAAACCTCCCCGGGCCGGGTCCGCAGGGTCGGCACAGCGGGCGGGAGCCGCGCGTTTACAGCGAAGGGAGCGGGCCCGGTGGTAGCGGCGCGGGGGCTGTTGGAGGAGGGCGGTGCGGGGAGGACGGGAGCTCGAGTGCTGCCTCTGGAGAAGCGCCGTGACCGCGGAGCTCAGCTGTGGTAAGGGGAGCTTCGCCAGCCGGCGACATCAGCTGTGACACGGCCGTGAAAGCAGCGGCTGCTGGAAAAGTTTGCGAGGGGTCAGGCTGGTAACGCCTTAGGGAGCAGCAAAGGGTCCTGTGCTCAACCCACACTAAGAATCGGTATTTTAAATAAAGTAAAACGCGTTAGAGGGCAGCAAAGGGTCCCATGCTCAACCCACCCTAAGAATCGGTATTTTGAATAAAGTAAAATGCCTTAGAGGGCAGCGAAGGGTCCTGTGCTCAACCCACCCTAAGAATCGGTATTTTGAATAAAGTAAAATGCCTTAGAGGGCAGCGAAGGGTCCCATGCTCATCCCACCCTACGAATTGGTGTTTTAAATAAACTAAAACGTTACTTCTCCGCAGCAAACGTTTTAAATGGTTAAACGTTTTAAACGCTGCTGTGGGCAGCAAAAGGCACGGCTTAACACGTTGCTGTGATTGCGGATCCGTCACGCACACCATCACGCTTGCTTTGTGCTGACTCAGCCCAGCATAGCTCAAATAAGCAAAACAGGTAATCTGCAAGGCTGGCTTGTCTGAAGGACCTAAAAGGAATAGCCAGCCCTTGTTCTCATTTCACCCTTTCTTCTGCCACTTGTTCCAGACAGCCAAGACTGGTGAGCCTGCAATTTTCTTATTACATAAGCCCCGAGGTGATGATACCATAAAAAGGAGTGGTAAAAGTGCTTTTACAAATTATGTAAAAGGGTTTGGTCTCACGTTGTAGCAGATCACTGGTTTTGCTGTAAAGTAAATCCGGTGACCTCTCCCTACTGAAAGTGTACTGTACTCAGCAGAGCTTTCTTCTGTGTCATCTGATGGACGTGTAAAGTGGTGGCATAAGAGGAAAAGGGCAGAGCCTGGGAAATCAGTCCTAAGTGCTCCTGTCACCGCTGGGAGGGGCAGCTCCTCCAGTATTAACCATCCCTCTACACAATCCAGAGATGCTGTGGCAACAGCAGCCGGGCCTTCCCCGGCACAGGCACAGGGAAGAAGGCAATGGAGTTGTCCCCATTCTGCTGCTTCTGATCACATTCAGTGGGCCCCAAGTGGTTAGCCTTCACCGTTTGCTTCTGTTACAAACTTCTGTTATATTCACAAAAAGTGAATATATATGTTAACAGTTCCTTGGGTGCACTCCTGCCTCCCTGCACTGAGTACTGCACCCAGGTCAATTTCTCATAGCTTAATCAAAAAACAAATAGTAGTTGACTTATTTTTACAGTTAAAAAAAAAAGGAGGGGGGGGGAGTGACGCACCTTTGTCCCACAATTAATATAGAAAATAAGCTCTCCTGCCTTACTCATATCTGGGTATGTGAGGAACTCACTGCTTTTTTTTCCCCCATGTTTTATTGCCCACATACACTTGGTCTCTTGGCCTGAGTCAGCCTTGCACTGGCTGCATTTTCCTGTCCCAGGGAAAACCTCCACCCTCACCAGCTTAGTTTCTGGTCAGTCTTAAGATACAGTCAGCTGGGCAGTTGCCTCCCTTTGTTCCCAACATCAAGACCTTATGGGGTATAGTCAGCCTACATGTCTTTACAAGATACATGGCTGTCTATATATGGAAGATGGAAGCCATCAATACCTTCCAGCGTAACAGTCATAAACACGGAAAGGGTGTGAACAGGGAAGGGCAAAAACTGCAGCTATGAGATCATAGTTCTACTTTGGAGCCTTGGTGACCTTTAGATGGCTGTTGCTTAACAAATGCAGTGACTGATATTTTGCATTCCTAAACTGTCCACCAACACAGTGCAGAATTTCACTTTGTCTTAGAATTAAGTTACCAGAACTTCAAACATACAGGTGTTTTGCTTCTTTCCCACAGATTTCTTAATAAATCAGTACTCCTCTGAAGGCTTTGTTCTGATTATTGCGATTATAATATTATAAACAGTAATGATTTGTCTCCTTGTTACCTCTAACTATTTAAGTACTGTTTCCCAATTTAGAGATGAGGAAGCCACACAATCAGTAGCTATCAGTGCAGGGGGCATAATCTACATGTTCTGACTCAGAGTCCTGTGCTTTAAACCATACTTCCTTCTTCAACAAATTTCTGATAGTATCTAAGGGGTCCACTTTAAAACAGGTTTCACCTAAAATCTTTGAAGTAATGCAGCATAAGCAAGTTATAGCCTTATTTAAACATTAGCAAGGTCACTGATACATGTAATTTTAGTGTAGACAGATGATTAGATGTCCCAAGTTTTCCTCTTTTTCCTAAACAACCATTATGTATGTGTAGAGCACTGCAGTTTTTGCAAAAGCATTTCTAAGTTAGATTTGCTTTCAGTATGCAAACTGGCTTTTCTGCGTGCTTCATGGTTTTCCTTTACAGTTTTTAGTCAGAAAAGTTTCCACTGAACTCTGATGTTCTATTTTATGCTTGCTTTCTGTTCACAAATTCTGTGTACAGATATTTCATTGATGCAAGATTTTATTCTGTATTTGCTGCATTTTATTCCGTAGATTTTGATCATGCTGCTTTATCCATAGTGTAAGAGTTGTCTTGTAGCAATAGCACTAACTGGCTATTGCTACAAATGCTATACTAAACAAATCGAAAACCAGCAAAAGGAAGTTATAGGGCATCTGATTGTTCATTTCATTAAATCTGATGGTCCTCTTGCCTAAAGCTTCATTTAATCAGTCAGATCTAACCCCATTTTGATATGCCTAACATAATCTTTAGCTGAGATACGGTAAGACCGAATCATTTATCACCATTATCTTTTGACAGGAGTGATTATTTTCAGGAGTGATTATCATCAGTTACCAAAATGATGGAATGAGGAAAACAAGTTGTAGATCAGAAGCAGCTCTGACTGGATCCAAATAACCATCTAGTCCTACTGCCCATTTAGATGAAAGTGTAAAGTTCTCATGACCTATGAATGAAATTTCTCCCTAAGAGCCCATAATCAAAAGCACAGGGAAGAATTTCTACCATTTCCTTCAAATTTGACACTCATTTACCATTTGTTTCAAAATGTAGAGGAACTACTAATGCTATTTTCCTCAATTTTCATTTGTTTTTATTAGAGTTTTATATTTCTTATAGGTGAGGAGGGACCTGAACCAGAAGATACATTGGTAGCAAACTGAGCTGGGCAGGGGCCGTGCTTATCTTTGTGCTTGTAGCACCGCATTCGCAAGAATGCTCGGTATGCCATCCTCCCGCTGTTCCAATGCTAAATAAGAAAAACACATCTTTAGTCCAAATTCCAGGTGTAATACAGGTCAGGATGAAGAAATGAGAGGCTGGAGAACGGGGAAAACTGGTCTAAATCAATACTGTATGTCCACTTACTTAGGGTAGACACTTATGTATAATGGTAATTATAACGAAGTTGCCTTTCAATCACAGTCTAAATAAGGACAGTGACTATATCCGATTTTTGCTCTAGGACAGGGTGCTGGCAGAATAGTTTAGAGTAAGAACGGCCTCACATGCATAGCTCGTGGCACAGAAAAGAACCTTGTATATGAAATAAATGGCAAGCAGAAGCAGAAGTGGGAATCAGAGAAGGCTAAAGAGAAGATAGAGGTGAATTAATATGAACTTAGGTAAGATACTAAAGAGGGAGAGATTATGCAAGGCCTGGAAATTGTTGACCTAGGTAAATAACTTTACCTAGTGCACTGTAGATAGACTAGAGCAGAGCAAACAGGGAATCCCACAAGCATTAGTGCAATATTTTCCAGAAATGGTTACAAGAATTTCAGCTATCAGACCAGAGTGCAGCCTAGAATTTTCCCCAAGTCTCAGCAGCTTTAGAAATATGCCATAATACTGATCACATAATAACAGTGCCTGTGCTTGTTAATCAAATACACCACATAAACAGGAAGAAACAGCTCTTCACTGTCCCACATCATGGTTTGTAGTAGTGGGTCTTCATAAGCACCAAAAGCATTGCTGAAGTATTTTCATATATCCTATTAAAAATCTGTGGTAAAATTATGTCCCATTCAAAAGGTTACATAAGATTTTTTTTTATGTTGGTTTTTTCAGTGCCTATACTATTAATATCATTGTAGTTTTAGAAGATTGTAGAAGGTTGTAGAAGCCAGCAGCAAATTTCAGTTCAGTAAGAAACAGCTGAGAGTCTATTAAAACCTGTTTCCCAAAAGCTGAAGGTCAGGATTAGTCCAAGACATACAAGTACAAACATATAAAATGCTTCTTTACAATGCATTGAAAAACTGCTTGCTTTTTAGCTACTACTGATGTAGTCCTGTATACTCTATATTAGGGTACAGTCACATTCTGCCTCCAGATACATATTCTCTACTTAAAAAGAGGCGATGTTTACGTAAGTAATGATCCTGATACAAGACAACATATAAATATGCATTGCTATAGATATAGTGACACAAGTCAGGTGACTGGTAACCCCCAAAATGGGCACTTGATTCAGAATGAGAGTATAAGGATATAAGTTTACACCTTGTTACCCTTCTATTGGTTATGGGGCAACTACACATAGGAAGAGGTGGATGTAATAGAGAATATCATTGTAATCTAATCCTGGGTAGATTGTACAACTGTTTACAGAATCAAACCTCGCATAGAAATTTCTGAAAAATCCAAAGTCATGCACGAGTATTTGGCTTAGATTTCGGCATGAAGGCACTGTAATCAATACATTTAGTGCAATGTTTATGGTGTGAGGTTTGCGAAAAGTTCAGATCCTTCCTCTGAAAGTTTGTTGAAAGACAGAAAAAGGTTTGTTCTACCTTTGTTCAGTGCTGAACTGTTGATGTTACTTAGTAAATCATTAATTCTGCTTTATATATATAAATTGTGGAGTGTAAAATATTTTTTACCCTTAGGAATGGAAAACAAAGTACCTGTCATATTGCATTAAAAGCAGATGAAAAATCAAATGTCTGCTTTTTGTGATAAATTTGATAAATTTGTGACTAAATTTTGTCTTACACTGCACTTTTTCTTGCTATGAACATTTACTTGAACTGTCATAGGCTTTTAGAAGCCCCAACAGGAGATGGGTAGTGTTCTAATGTTATCACATCTTTAATTAGAAGAAGAAACAATTAATGACCTTGAAACACAAGTTCTTGCAATATATCCTTCCACAAATTATGTTGTGTTTTCATTACTTCTAATTTTAATACAATAAATAATTGAGATTTAAGTATGTGATTATTTATTCATTCCAGAAGAGAGTTTTTGATTTTACAAATTGCTCTTACAAGCTTGACTGATTAAGCTACCCCTTAATATCTGAATAATGCAAATAATGCAAATATATTAATTATTGCACTATGGGATGTACCTAAAGCAACAGCTTGGTTTTGTTCAATTTAAAACGTTGATTTCTTTACTTAAAGCATTGTATTTAACATTTTATAAAGAATTTTGTCCAAAGAGGTCATCAATTTAATCCAAGTATTTTTTTGCACCAAATGACAGAGTAGCCTTCAAAGAAGCAGAAAATAATAGTTTTACTTTGTTGGTATTTTACAATATGTAATTAAATTTTATATTGGTTTCGTCTGTATACTCAGTGCAAAAAAAATGCTTTTTCCTATTTGTTACTTTACAATTACAAGGCTTGACTAGAAAACTCCATATATAATTTGGAGACTACTAGGTTTATTACATTGAAGATATAAAATAAATTAAATCTGGTTAATTGAGGAAGATCCTTTATATGTCATCATTGACTTAGCATTTATTTCAACAGTATTTTCAATTTGGAGTATTTCTTATCCTGAAATTTATTATAAAATATTCAAATAGAAATAATTTCATATAACTTGAAATAGGTCTGGGTGGAAGTAGGCAGTTAGGTAGTCAGTCATTATATAGCATAATGCTTGCTAGTATAGAGAGATCCCTTCTTGCTGCAAGGAATAAGGACAGTAAATAAGATCCTGACAGAGATGCCTTCACTTGGTAAAGTGCACAAGAAACACTGCTGAAATTCAGTTCTGTCATTCAACAGACTCCTTTCATGGCAAGCGAGAGGTTTACACCCCTAAACAATCCTCTCTATTGACAGTGTTTTATTTTTAGCATTTCAGGTGGAGAAGAGTCTGTAGAAGGCTGCAGTTCACACACCTAGGACTCCTCCACCGCACAAAGCAATCTTGTTTTTTGAGAGGACACCACTAAACTTAGTCCCTCACACGGGCTGCGTACACGTGTCCCAACAGAGACGAGCTTGTTCCTCGCGTGTGAGGCGGGACGCGTCTCTCCTTTGGCTGAGGGGCTGTGCCTCTGCCCGAGCGCGCAGTGCAGCTCTTCGGGTTGTTGCTAGGTTATTTGCCACCTACTCACTAATTCAGATAAACAATGAGACACTGTGCTCTGCCTGCTCGCTGCAGTGATGCCGGGGGGTTTTGAAGCTACGTGAATCGAAAGCCAGGCCTACTTTTTCGAGCATGCTCATGTGGGCCGACCTTCCGTATCCCCATCTGGGTGTATGACCATCGTCTCTGTGTAGATGGAATCTATGACGTAAAAGTGTCTTACGGTCAGGGGAAAAATTTGCCTTTATGTGCTGGACAGAGCAGAATCACACTGTTGGAGCAATATTAGGAGATGGCAGGGGTGGTCAAGGCCTAGTTTTAGGTCCAAGGGCGGTGACAGGCATGTAAGGAGGAAAACAAGGACCTGATTTAAAAGCTGTGAAGTCAAACTTTCCCTTTCTAATGTGGGAATTGAATGAATTGTTCCTCGGCAGTACAGTCCAGAAAGAACTGTGGCCCTCATTCTCTGGAAAGAGCCCACTCCAGTGAATGACAGTCTGAGACCTTACAAAAAATTGAAAGATCAGATGAAAGAAGGAAGACGCTGGGATCAGGGTTGTCCTATGGTCCATGCAGGAAGGGGTTTATGACTTTTCCCTGTTCAAAAAATGAACATACGTGCTGACTGGCTTACAAAGAGCCACCTCTAATAACAAAACACAGGGAATCCACTTCTGAGAGCAGTGAAGATCCTCATGTCCTACCATTAATTTTGTCTACAATATCAAGTTTTTATCTTACACATTCCAAACATCATGAATCAGAACAAAGTTTCTCTGTTACATAATGTAACAAACGCTAGTACAGGCAGCTCTTTTGCAAAGTTTGGCCCAACCACAAAAATTTGGGGATAAATGAATGGCAATAGGATTTGTCAGATGATTCCTCCTAAAATGCCTTTTTTGCGACGTTCAAAGGAGAAATGACAGACAAACTTGCAGTGGTGCAGTCTAAAAATGATGCAAAAAATGTGGTTTAATCTTCGTTTCGTCATACTACTGGTTCTACATGGCCGAACATGGTGCAAGCAGGCAACAAAATCCAGCATTAGCAGTGTGCTTTTTGTATAGAAAAGGGAAGGGGAGGATGATTTGATCAAAGGCATTTTTACACTATATACCTTTTTCTATGTTTTGGTGGGGTTTTTGTTGTTGTTTGTTTGGTGGTTTGGGGTTTTTGTTTTGGGTTTTTTTTTTTTAATCAAAGGAGAAAACTGTGGCTAAAGTTGCTTCTAATTGTGGTAGGACATCCATAGAACATCACAGAGTCTGACAGACATTAAAGGGGAGAGTCTGACAGACACTGGAGGAGCCAGTTTTGTTATGAGACTGCACTTCAATCAACAGCTTTGCAAAAGTTATATAAATTAGGGCAGATTTCAGTGCGCTGTTTGTCATATATGATTCGTCCTGGCATGAAGTATCTGGACATGGCTTGACTAATGTCAGTACATAAAATGTTACTATAAGGAATTTAGCGTGCCAATTATGTTCTGAAAACTCAGGAGATTATCCCTACTATTTACTTCATGAATTCTCAGGTTGCACTGCCTGACATTCCCTCTGAAGTTCCAGGAAGTTCTTACTGTCATACATACAGGCTGAAATTTTTGTAATGAGTCACTTGTAGGGGGAAAAAAAAATCAATTTTCTGAATTGTTATTTTCTTCTGTGGAATCAGACATTCAGCTGATTTGTATATGCAACGTTTCCTCCATTCGCACTCACTGGTATAAACTGTAATGTCACGTTACTTTGAAACTAGTATGCCTGGCAACTTAACTCTGTTTCCTCTCCTTTCAGATACAGAGATGTTGACATACATAAAAATATATTTCAAGGAACGTGAGACACTATATTCCTGCTCAAATATTTTATTTAAATCAATGCTTAATTACTATCCGTTCTCTGTGCAAGCATTGACAGGCTTATCAGCGGTCACTTCTGCAATCAGCTGGCACTGCCTACAAACTACTTAGCTAGGAGTTTGACGGTGATTAGGCATAACTGACGTTAAATTGTCTTTGTAATCACTCTAGGACAGCAAGTGAACTTCACAAAGTAAAAAGCAAAGACTAACTAACCGCTTCTTTACCAATGGAATCCTTCATGCTTGTGCAACTCTGGTAACACCAGGTGTGCATGTGCCTGTCCACTTTCAGGCTGACGTTTTCTGTACCCCTACTATCTACATTTGTTTCTAGTATCTGCTTCCTCCGCTTTTGACAGGGTTCGAAGAATATGCTTGGGATTGGTTAGCTAGATGGGAGGCAGTATAGCAGGTCAATTCATTTTCCCATGGCATGTTTTGTTCCACTTGCTGACTGTAATTTTTTCCATTTTGATCTTACCAGTATTACCTGCTTGACATGGCACTTTATCGGTGACTAATGAAGTACCTATTTTCAGGGATGAAGCAGCTAAAGAATTTTTTTCTTTACTATGTAGATGATTCAATATGACTTTTCATTCAATGTACCTAATGTTTATATGCTAATTATTTAAATGTTCTGTTTTATTGCCCAGAAATGCATGCAGTGATTCAACAGTAACCATCTCCATTTGTATGGAACTCACATAAGGTCTAAATACATGCACATCAAAATATATGCCCAAAAACCAGCTCAGTGAGAGATGGGAAATTTTACTTGTGATGTATTATTTGTTAAGAGCAAAGATAAAAATTAACGATGTAAACTTCAGGCTCACAAGAATTTTTTTTCAGAAGTGTGATAGTTGTACCCAGTAATTCACACTCCTGGGCTGTGACAACATGCTGACTCACTGACAAAAAGATTGCTCCATTTCCCTCATTTTCCCTCCCTTTTTCAAATATACTTACAGAGAATAATAAACCATGTTTAAGCATGGCATATTAGCCAGATTATACACAAGGAAACAGAGGAATTAAAAATGGTGTAAGGAATGCTGTAAAGAATGGAGGACCACGAGCAATTATTGCAACCTGAGGTGATGACTCAGAATGCTTCTTGTGAGGAAGCATCAAGTTCAGGGTGTCCTGATTACGTCAAGTGCAAAATTTTGGGCGCTTTCACATCTTCAATGAGGAACATAGGGAGTGTGATTTTATTTGTCCCAATACCTAGTAGATAACTATAGGTGCCTACAAGGGTCTTTGCGAAGATTTAGGAACACTTTGCAAATGTTAATTAAGTTACACAATAATTGAAGCAGCTGTATATTAATAGACCTATCTTAAATAGAGCAGAGAAGTTATTTGCCAGAAGAACCCTCATGCCAGGCCCAGGAGAAGAAACAGAGATTTCTGGTTTAGTATAATATATTGTGGCCATTAACTGTCCCTGTCTCTCCCTTTCTTTTCACCTTCCCAAGAACATCTGTACCAGAAGAGGTCTTCCCCAAAAAATAAGAATTTACTAGACTGATAGTACTTACTAAAGATCTTTCTGTGTGTGAGCCAGCATGAAAACAGTCGAGGTGTGGCCGAGATGTTCTTTAGTACTTGTCATGCATAGTGCTGAAAAGTCCTATGGGAAACACAGCAATTATGGTACAAGTTAGGGCAACTCTTAGGGTAGCTGGAATTTTTCCAGGGACCAAACTGGCCTGTGGCAACTTTAGAATGGATATAAATGCATATTTCTTGCCTTTGCTTTCAGTTCTGTACTACACCTGAAAGGAACTAAGCTGTCTGACAACGTCTTGGTTCTCTAAGTGTTGTCAATATTACTGTGCTGCAGAGGAAGAACACAACTGCATGAATTGCTGTACAAGCAAATTTAAAAATGCTCTCTGAAACCACGTACAACTGTAAAGAGCCAACAGGTGAAGACAGATGGAAATGTACAAGGTTACTTATCTAACACACAGTGCAGAGGCTCCCGAGGTTCCCCCACCAGATCTACTTCTCAAAGAAGCTTCTAGAAGCACTACCCCAAGCCAAGTAGCTGTGTATTACAGTGTGGAGGTAGCTGTCATGCTGTACTGTACTACCCCCAACATTTTTACCATCAAGGAACAAAACACACATTTTCCCTTCTGTCTTAAAAATTCACTTATAGAAGGGAATGAAGAAACTTTTGAAAACAATTACAATGTAAATCACGTTTCCACCCTTACACTCAGTACTGCCTACATAAATAGAGGATACTGATAGAAGTGAGAGGGAGCTCATTTTTTTTCTAGCCACAAAACAAAGCTCAAAGTAATAATATTCATGCCATGCTTTTGATTTACTCCCTGAGAGGAGTAGTGTATCTCTTGACTCTACTACCAACTGCAAATGCCATGCTGACAAAATTTATCTCTCAGTGTCAAAAGATTACACTGTACAAAGCTATTATGTATTACTTTAATATTGGACTTTATCTTTGTTGCAGGATCAGCTCTCTGTGGCTACTGACATATGAAATAAAACACAGTGACCAGAACACATTTGAAATTAAGTCAGATTTTATTGCATAATGGACTTATCAGAGTGGGGGAAAAAACAGGGCTTGTAAAACCAACTGCTAGTTAGTGGTTATGGAAAGAAAGTCAATCTGCAATTAAACTGCAATGGTGGGAAATTAAATAGAAGTGAGTCATGTCAGCTAAACATAATTAAAGCTGGAAATATTTAAAATATCAGTAGCAGTTTTATACTGAAACCATATGATGAGTTTTGGCTTGATCACCCTCAGAAGGCCCACTGCTGTACAACCCTTCAGGCAAAACACCTGCTGAGATCTTTATGCTCATAAAGAGAGATTTCAGACACATTTTAAAGCTGATAAAGACTGTCTTGACTCAAGCAATGATTACATAGCCATTGCCCAGTTCTGTGAGATACAGTTTGCATTACCTTTTGATGGGGTCTGCCTCTTTGTGAAAAAATATTGTTTGGATTAAATATTCATTTACATGGACTACTGGATGCTATTATGGTTCAGGAAATCTTTTTTGTGATAATTGTGTTATTGGATTTTCATCTGATGACCATGTCTTGGCACGAAAGGTACAGAGCATACTCGAAACTGGATTTTTTGGTACAGGTTCGGGAATCTCCGCTGCATTGCCTTATTAGACTGTACACTGCCTGAGGCCAGAAATGCTGACTGTACACTGTCAGTTATTTATGTGCACTCTGAGGCACTGAGAGGGCAACCCAGTTAAGCTACCAAAGGCTCCTCCTCACGTGTCCACCAGTGTATGTGCAATGAGGAGGTCTGGGCTCTCAAGCACTGCTGCTAGGACAACTACAGGGCCCCACCACCGCCTGCACCACCCGTGGCGTGCTGCTTCCACTATTCTGCAGCACAGGTGGGATATTCGGCTGCCTTGTTTTCCAGGCTGACTACACCATCACACCAACACGGCACAAGAGGGGACCACATCACACCACACTGCAGCTCCAGAAAGGGCTAAGCCAGAGTCTTCCTTGTACCTGCAATGACAAGCAAAAAGCAATGCTGGGAGTAGACAAGCACAGCCACAGCAGCTATACCTGTGTTTTCCCTTTGGCTTTCACCTGCAGCTGTAGAGCTTTCTCCATCAAGACATTCTGGAGCTGATTGTGACAGGTTCTGTTTGGCAACAACTTATGCTAATAAAGATAGTAAAAGTATTTTGTCTTGAATAATACTCCTTGAATAAAATTCCTGGCCTGGCCAGGAATATGGTCACATAACCATACAAATGCCATGCTTCCTGAAATAGTGACTTAGAGGCAGCTTTTGGTGTCCACAGACCCACATCTTTAAACACATATGGTTGCACAAATATGCACCCAAAAATGCTTTCAAAGCGGAGAGGTCTGATTTATTTTTCTGACATAACTATACTGTATCCCTATATATGGAGATCCCTATAATAGTCTGGAAGCACCCTGCAGTCCGCGGTGTGAACATGGATAGAGTAACCTCAAATGCAGCGTAGACATAGCCAGCATATCTGCTTGATTCTCTAGGCTCAAGTTAGCATTTCTCGAAGCAGCATCAAGATATCGATTACATTGCCTCAAAGAGAGAAAATGTTGCTGATGTCATCTGTCCCAATGAAACCCAGAGAGTGCAGTCCTTGGGACACTTCCGTGCTGCCAGGGAAAAGCAAGTAGTGCTACAAAATGCCAGGAATGTTGCAACTTCTTTAAAAGTCTTCTCATCAAAATCTGATGGATTTGAGTGTTTGCTTGAAGAAATAAAATGGATGATCTGGACACAATTTGCTTCTTCATACATACTTCAGGAAAATGAGATTGGGGGAATAATACGTTCTTATCCTCTGTTGAAGTATGTCTCGATTTTTTTTTCCAAAAATACATATAACTGGATGCTGGTTTTGAAAATGTCGTCATGCCCCAGGATTGCTTTCATAAATATGAGGAATAGTAGCCATTGCCAAGATGTGTTCTATTCCTATTTTTGGGCATACTTCGGAAGTTCATACTTAAGCAACACTCACTACACTCAAGGGAAGTTATGCTTAGGTAAGGACTGACATGAAGCCTCATCATAACAGGATTTTCTGGATTTCTGAATCCCAACCCAAGTCTACAACATAAGTCTTGAACTAGTCTTGAGACTTATAATGGTCCACAGCAAAACCACGGAGATGAATAAAAGTGAACTGTGGGTGGAAAATCAAACTCTGTGTGGAAATTTTAGATGTTGTAATTCAGGTCCTTCTCAAATGTAAATCTGTAGTTCAGATGGACTGGTTCTACTGCTCTTACTCCTTTACCACGTAGCTTTGTGACAGAAGTGGGATACCAGTTCTCCTATGCTCAGTACCACATGTTTAAAGCATTTAAGACACAGGAACGCTGCCATTCATGAACAGATAAAGAAGCATGGAGTCTCCTTCTCTGGAGACATTCAAGACCTGCCTGGATGCATTCCTGTGCGATCTGCTCTGGGTGAACCTGCTTTAGCAGGTGGGTTGGAGTAGATGATCTCCACAGGTCCCTTCCAACCCCATCCGTTCCATGATTCTGTGAAATCCACAGCATGAGGACCCTGGGTGCAGTTCCCCAGCAGAGGTCTGACAGCCTGTGCTGGAGGCCAGCAGGCATGTGGTGTAGATGTGTCACCGTGGATCAGGTGGCTGTGAAAAGCCGGTGGCTGAGAAAGAGCTGTGGGAAGCCTCGTGGAGGCCTTCCCCTTCACCCGGGAGCTGCATTTAAGCTCCAGCTCTAGCGCTGGGCCCCTGCCTGAGGTAGACTGTGGCTGTGCCTGCGCCCAAGTCATGCACCTCTCTGAGTCGGATACCCGGCCTGGCCTGGGACCTGCCTTGTGACTGCAGGCCTGTCTGGCAGCCACCGAGCTGCTGGGTGGCCCTGGGCACTGCCAGGGGACTGCTCTGCTCCCCTGGCTCCTGCACGGGGCACAGTGAGGCCCCTGCCCCAGCTTGCCTCGTCATTCGGCTGGTGGCCTGCCCGGTTGTCACCCTGGGCTGGTGGCTTGCCTCCCCTTACAGAGCAGCCTGCTCCAGCTGCAGTCCTCGCTGCAGTGATCCCAACACAGTTCACAAGATCTGATGTGAACCTAGAACATCTGCTTGATAGCAGGATCCTTGAATAAAAGTTACATTGTTGAGACCTAAGAATGAAGAATGCTGTTTTATTGAACAAAACAAGCTACTGTTCACTGAATTGGTATTATTTTAGCTGAGGTTGTACAGGCTTTTCCTTCCCAAAGAATCGAGCTATAGTTTGGCATTTAAACTAGTTTAAAATCAGCCAACATGTTTACCGTAAGCAGGTTTCTAAACCGAACGAACTTAAACTCCGATTATAGGTGTTTGGCTAGTCACTCTCACTTTTATACATTCTCAATTATTTCCTATGAGTGTCTGTTGTGACATCTGTTAGAGTGAATGCGGGGGAATGTTCAGACACCCGCCACAAAGGTGGCCGAGTACCATGCTGGGGACAAGGCTTTGCATCTGTCGTCACTTTGAGCCCTCACACGCTTGCTCACTTACACACTGGGCATAAGGTCTGGAAAATCCATAGCACAGGATATGTCTGTATGCAGAAATACCCGTATGCAGAAATTTTTATTTCAATAGGAATTCACTTCTAAATAGGCCACTTATTGTCTTTAAATGCTGGCAATGAATACAAGAATGTTTCTGCTATGAGTCATACAATACTAAGAAAAAAAAAGTTAATTCATAATTGAGGCGTCACAGACACTATGGTTTCTCAGATTAAAAAGAGACTAATTCTACAGCCACAAATTTATACTATACTACTTGGGATTTCATATT
Organism: Pampusana beccarii; assembly: GCA_013399365.1. Taxonomy (NCBI): domain Eukaryota; kingdom Metazoa; phylum Chordata; class Aves; order Columbiformes; family Columbidae; genus Pampusana; species Pampusana beccarii. The sequence continues at coordinate 47,835 of VWYH01002493.1, read as the reverse complement.
AAAAAGTGATATTATACTGTTGCCTATATTACAACATTATTTTCCTTGATTTGCCTATAATTAAATAGTTCCCTAGACCTGCAGTGTGGATAAGTGAGTTCTCTCAGTGGAAAGACAGAAGCTCTAAAAGGGGAACAAACCCCTATTCATAATTTGACTCATAAGAAATTTTGTCTGTGCAAAGTGCCTGTGTATCAAATCGGTATGTTAACCTCTCTAACCATTTCCATCCTAGAATGTAGGAATGGTGAAGTACCTAAAGTTTTAATTAAAATACTGCTAAATTAGCATCTAAATGTTGTTTTATGAAACACCTAACTGCAAATATATGTGCTAGGGTAAATTAATATAGAATTATTTATATACATGTGTAAAAAGGCATCTGCAAACATAAAATAAAATAAAATCCTGGCCATAGAATTTGTTGGGAAGTAAATTGAAGATCTACATAGGCTTAATAAATACCAAAGAAAAGCTAGAAGTTGTTATGAATAGTTCTTTGAAACAGGTTTGGTTTTTTTTTAATTGAATATATGCATATATGTTTAAATAACAATTTATAATTGAAGTTCTGACTATATAACATTTTAATTATGACACATTTTCTAATTTTTATTACTTCAATTAATAATTATTTCTATATACTTTCTTCAAAAAATCCCATAAGGAGACATCACATCAGTACCTCAAACTCTGCCTGCAAATAAATTTTTAAAAAGCAAAATAGCAAGCCCAATCCCTGGTACTGGTCAGAGCCATAGGATCTGAATTCAACTCTAGTTTTCAAAAATTACCTGGATTTGAGTTGCTTGGATTCGCGTGGTTTTGTTACTGGTTTCTCAGTTAGATAACTATACGTGACTGAATGCCTTATTTTCTTGACAGATTGAGCTATCTGTTGACCATTAAAACACTATGGATTCGACTACATTTAATTTAAACAGTTCACTTCAGAACCCACAAGACACACATACAGAAAACCAACCTTACTGTCATCCCCCATAATCTACCTTGCTTTTCCCACTATTTTACACGATTTACAGTGCTGTTAGCTTCAGAGCTGTGTTTATGGCTGTGCTCTCATTTCAAATTTCATTCTGAAGTGGTATAATTCACTCTAGCTTGGAAGATGTGCACAGGCCATCACTTGAACCATAGGAAAACAAGGAGAATCGGCGCAACCCTCTGTATTCGTAGGAACGACCTTCACTCTCCCTTGTACCGGCTGGTGCAGAGTTACCAAAAAGCCTGACTCGGCCTCTCTCACAGGAGACACTGAAGAGCCGGTTCCAATGACCCCACCACGTTGTGCAAGAGGTTTGCAGGATTCGTGGCGGCTGCTGCAGTCCCTGACGCTGCAGATCCACATCTTTTCCCAGGTGAGCCACGGAAGTTCAAGGCTTGGCAGGGGAAGGGAAAATGTCTGAACCTCTTTTTTTCCTGACCCTTGGTACTCCTCCTGCACAGAGTGGGCAACAGTCCTCAACTGCAAAGCACTTTAGTAAAAACACACAGCACAGACCCATAACAGCGGGTGTTTGGGCGAAGCTGCTGATTGCTGTAGCAAGTACAGTCTGCCTCAAACTGCACCTTCAGCAGCACCAACTCGAATATGAGTAAAAGAGATTCTAAACTATTCTACACATAGACAGTAATTTCTTCTTTCTAGGGTAAAAAAAATAAAAGCATCTGTGATTTGTGGGTTTGTTTTCTCTTTTTTCGTAGAACCCAAATGAGTACTTACAGTTTTTTTTCATACGCATACTCATTTACAGAAATCCCTCCAAAATACCAATTGATATTTGTATCCATACCAAACCAGTAGGTTTCTATGTGAGAAGGGTGGACAGCCAAGCAAAAAATATGATCTGTAACAACTGCTAGTTTAGCTGGGGTTTTTTGTTGTTTGTTTGTTTGTTTTATGCCGCACAGTGTTATCAGTAACAGATACAGTAGGTAAAGTTTCAACTACATGCTTTTGGACCGAAATACTTGCAAAGATCTTCCAGGAAAGTTTACCACGAGAGGGAGCTCTCACGCAGTTGGTTGGTTTGGGGTTTTTGGTTGGTGGGTTGCTTGGGTTTTTGTTTGTTTGGTTTTTTTTGTTTTCAAACTACGGAGGAAGAGCATGTCAAAATTAGGCAATAGCCAAAACATTGTCAGCTTAATCCCAAAATGTAAATGCATGCAATTATTTATGAAAAAAAAAAAGCATTTAAAACTATATGTCTGTAGCTTTATGTATTGATGAAACTACACGTACGTAAGGAAAACTTTCTCTCTTTTTGAGGAAGAACCCTGCAACTTCTACTTCCCTGACAAAACTTCTCCTCATCAATACTGGTAATGTAGGAGTTACTCAAGTGATAAATGCTGAATCTGGTCCTATTTACAGCAGGGTTTGCATTACAGAAAACAAACCAAGCCAAACCAGAGGCAAACAAGTCGGCTCACGCATGCTTTTCCCTTTCCCTTCCAATTCCCGGGCACTGAGAAGTGGGTTGCTTGGTGTAAATGCGGGCAGAGGCTGCACTGCACCCGTGTTCCCAGGATAAATATCAACACGCTGCCTGGTTTGGAAAGCTGTTTCTGTATAATGACAAGGATACCGTTCTGCATGGTTTTTCATGTTCTCCTGTGCATTCACTGTCTTGCAAGCTTCCTGCGGATAATGAAATCGCCGTGACTTGTTTTGCAAGAACAGAGATTTTGCCAGTCCAAAGTCAAAATACACCCATCTACATGTCCCTGGGTACTGCTGTGCAGTACACTGTGTGCTTGCTAGTTTTGACTTTTCAGGTCAGATGAATCGAGTATTTTGGATCCTTTCCTAGTTTTTTCATACAGCTGTTACAAACAGTAGCTTGACAATACAAAGGTAATTGCAACTATATTGAAATAGTTCTCAAAGGTATTTTAATTAAAAGTTTTATCAATTTCTTAAGTTTAACAATTTAGAAAAATTAGTATTGATGGAATGTTAATAATGTTGAGCTATTGTATCCCAATGTTTTCCAGCATGACACAAAATCATTATACAGCAAGACTATACAAAGGTTTTACACAGAACACTGGCATATCATATTGCACCACAGAAACTTAAAAATAGAAAAGCATAATTGATCAAGGTCTAGCAAACTAACCTGCTGCACAAAACGGGTGCAATCATTCACGTGACAAACCGCAGTTGATTACTTCTTCCACTACAGACAAACATCTCTGCCACCATACAAAAACCATATAAAGGACACTAAGTTTTGTAGCAGTGCTTTGAGAAATTAAAGGTGGTGCAATAGACTAACATTATAAAAGAGAAGTGGCTGTTTACGCATTAATTCTGACATTGTTTTATTGATCTATTATTACTATTTTTCATTTCCCACAATTCTTCATTTGTTCTTCCTTCTCTGTATTAAGAAAATTAGCAAACAAATCATAAAATATTTGTCAGGATGAATTATTTAATTGCAGTATCTACATGTTAAAACATATTTGACAATAAGAAACAATGCCTTGGAGTAATCTAGTAGACAGGCATCAGTCTGACCCCTCCCATTTCTGAAATCAAATTGACTTAGTATGTACAAGAAAAATACCAGACTACTAGTTTCAACTTCTCTTTCATAAACATGCAGAAGAAAGTGATCTATATTAACTATGTAATTTCAAGAACATCCATGGCACAAGTCAAAATGTAGCAGAGTTCACCAAGTACACTTTAAGTACAGTTACATCTAATTTCATCTTTAAGGCCCTGTGAGAAAAACGGGTAATACTTCAACTAGCTTGGTACATATATTGCGTCATCACCATCATAACTTTCCTTCATGAATGAACTGATTTATATTCAGAAGATATTTGTTACTTTGTTATTCTGATATTCTTCATTTCAGAGGGAGGAAACCAAAACAGTGATAAATTCAGCTTGAAAAGATACAGATCATCCTTTTACAATTAATGTAGGAAAAGACGCAAACCAAATACCTATATGACATGACATGGATAACAAAAAAATGCCATATTTCTGCTTAAAATAGCACGATATGACACTATTATACCCTGAACAGTATTAAGAAAAACCTTGATGTACTGATCTCCAACCCGTAAAGAAATAAAAGCCTATGGTTGTTCCAGAATACATTGAAAGGATGTGGTATATGATTGAAGGACACCACATCCAAGATGCAATCTGATAATTTGCTTCAAGCCACCTGGTGTGGAATATGAGGCAGAAAGTGCCGTCCCAGCTGTGGAGGAATCTGACAGCAATGTAAGGACAACTTTCTCATAGATTTCTTCCGTGTCAACTTAGGCTATGGCAAGTGTAATTTACAGGAACTTTCTGAGTGACCCATGTTTAAATTAACTCTTATTTTTATTATTATGGTCTGTGCTTGCTATTTGTGATAAAGAGACTTTTTAATCAAAGGGGTTTTGAGGGATTTTTATGGTTCTTTCAGTGATGGGATTACATCTTCTGAATAGAAAGGATTTTCCAGAAAGCAAAGTTGGTCTGTGAAAGGAGTTTTCTGCTAGAATGACTGACAGGCCGCTACAGAAAACCGATAACTGGGTTGTGCAAGGTCTCAGCCTGTTAACGCTACTGCTAGGGAAGAAAAGAGGGTAGAAACAGGGCCTGAAACATACTATGTGCTTCCTTATCAGCCGAAGGCATGAAGAGCACGGCATTCTCCCTCCCTAGCCGGTTTCCCTATATGATTCTCGCCTTTTTCAGAGCGGGACATTACACACGATAATTGCACAGCACACTTGTATAGGATGGGGGTGTAGAAACAGGTTTGGTGCGCAATTCAGGTTGGAAATGCGCCTTGCTGGATGAGTGTCATTTACCTCAGCTCCTTCTGTAACCGCTGTGGTTGCCAGCAAGTCATATTGAGAAGACTGAAGGAAATTTGGATTTTGCATTAAATTACAGGGCTTAATTGCTCTACAAAATATTATGCGTTGTACAAACACACAGGAGTAGTGGATTTATGCTCACATGCCTGCATATCAGAAAGAAGATTGCATACCAAAGGAAGCAATCTCCTTAACTAAGAGGCTTTTAAAAGATCTCTGGCTTGAATGGAAATGCCTTCCTTTTGGAGCCTAGCCTGCTCCCCTAGGTATAAAGTCCACTAGGACTTTGTGAAAACATCTAACAACAAAACCGAGTCCTTTGTCCAGCTGGAGGACTGCTCTAGATTCAAAATTAGAGTGCTACCCCTGCCTTGCTACAAAAATAAATGAGTATGCAGGAGCTCTATTTGCCAAATCAAAATGCTATTTGTTTACAGAGGAGCCAACATCTGTTGGTCCCACAAAAAATAAGCCAGTTCAGTGCTAGGATGTCAAAGGAAACTGCCTCAATCTTATCAGAACACCTCAGCGATCAAAAAGCTACTGGTTTCCTAGTGTTATATCAGTGTTCATACAGTAGAAACACTCTAGTGCTGGCAGGTAGTAACAGGGTGAAACACAGTAGTCTAATCCCCTGACTTTACAGTGAGGCAATTATTTTTTCCCATGTTTTCTAAGAAAATGCTTACTAAATCAAACAGAGGGGAAAAAAGAGCCACATACCCCAGCCTGGCTTTTTGCCCTTAACATAGCTTTGTGATGTCGTCTTTGGGTTGACAAAATAGTTTTAACTTTTCAAGTGTGTGTGTTATTATACTTTACCTTTCTCCTCAGCTTCCATGCTATTCACAGCAATCAGATGATCTAATCAGTATATGTGCTTTGAATCAAGGGAAATTCAGAAAAGCGAGTGCCATGAGCTTCCTCCCCTCTTTTTGCTTGGGATTTTCTGTCTTAAGAGATTGACATTAACTTGGACTATAAAGAAAGGTGAATTTTAAATTACCTGCTCTTTCAGAAAGTTTGGTGTACTGAAACAGTTTCCAGTTCTTGATGCTCCAAGAGTTCAGTATCATCTGCTCAGTTCTTTCCTATTTAGCCAACCTTATTAGACCATCAGCTACTCCTAAAACTTTCACAGCAATACATTCACTTTTTAAGCTTATAACACCAGTGAACCAGATTCTAGTGCACTGAAAACATGTAACAATATAGCTTTATTTTTCTGATATTTATTTTTCAATTTCCAGCAGTTTCTTGAGTCTCATTTTCAATAAAAGCAATGATTAATTCCATACCAAGTTTTCATAATCTGTCTTCATAAATGACATTGCACACACTGGACAAGAACTATTCAGCTCCATCCAAAATTACAGTGCTTTATATGTGCACGGGTAAAGCCATTGTGAAAGCATGATGAGCACTTCATAGTATTTTTGTAAAATTATAACAAGCTCAAAGTACGATACATACATTTCTGTTTTAAAGGCATCTGTAATCTTTAAAATAATCTTTATTATTGTTATACCTACAGACTGATCAAGCACGGGATCCCGAATTTGCCACATCACACCAAAATCAACAACAGGCTGCTTGTGGTCTCACCTTCTGCTATGCCTGTGGACATAGATCTCTCCTTTTTTTTTTTTTTTTTTCCCAGATCAGTTCCCTGAACAAGCCCCTTGCAAGGTGACACAGATGTCAGTGCCCAGGACATGAAGGCAGAGCAGAATTCCTGAAAACGGGACTTGTGAGAAGCACCAAGGGGGACCACTGTAGCACCAATTTAGTTGGGTTTACACTGCTGTGAAACTGCCATTCGCAGGTGTGGTTCCTCAGTCCATCCATCCGTATCTGCCTAAATCCTGCAGCCAAATGAAGGGAGTACCTCACTTTCCTGCAGTCTCGTCCTTTGCCAGCATTAGGACTAACAAGGCGAGCAAGACAGCCAGTCTGCGCTGCCTTGAAACTAAGCTGAGCGCTCACAACACAGCAGCTGCCATCGGAAGAGGTCCCACCAGCCCTTGTCTGCCCCCATCCAGATTCTGGCTTTCTGCTTCTACTTCCCCTGGGCCAATTCCAGCACTTGCTTAACCCCAGAGTGAGGCAATTGAGGAATCGGAATCAGCAAAAAGCTAATTCTGGGGGGGGAAAAGGCAGAAAAATCAAGGAAAAAATTCTCTCTCTGAATTTTTTATGTGAAGTCAAATTAACATCAGCTCTGGTATAAGAAAGGGAAAGACTGTAGACATGACAGCAAGCGAAGAAAAGGTCAGGCCGTATCAACAGCAGCTTGCAGTTCAGTGTAAAGTGAATCCTCCCAGCGCCAGCACCATTCCTTTCCCCTTTCCTCTTTTTCATTTCCTTTCTCATTTTCTTTCTCCTTTTCCTTTCCTTTTCCCTTTCCTTTTTTCCTTCCTTTTCCCTTACCCTTTTTATTTCCTTTCACCTTTCCTTTCCTCTTTTTCATTTCCTTTCCTTTTCCCCTTCAATTTTTTATTTCTTCCCCCTTTCCTTTCTTTTTTCATTTCCTTTCCCTTCCCCTTTTTCCTTTCCTCTTTTTTCATTTCCTTTCCCTTCCCCTTTTTCCTCTCCACTTTCCCTTTCCATTTCATTTCTTTTGCCCTTTCCTTTCCTTTCCCTTTTCCTTTCTTTTGCCCTTTCCTTTCCCCTTTCCTTTCCCTTTTCCTTTCTTTTGCCCTTTCCTTTCCCCTTTCCTTTCCCTTTTCCTTTCTTTTGCCCTTTCCTTTCCCCTTTCCTTTCCCTTTTCCTTTCTTTTGCCCTTTCCTTTCCCCTTTCCTTTCCCTTTTCCTTTCCTTTTCCCCTTCAATTTTTTATTTCTTCCCCCTTTCCTTTCTTTTTTCTTTCCTTTTTTTCTTTTCCTTTCCCCTTCATTTTTCCTTGCCTCTTCCCTTTCCATGCATGTGAAAACCACCACCATGATTTCAGAGGGCTGAGAGGCCACACTGACACGCTGCTAGGACATGGTGGGAGGAAGGAGCAGAACAGGACTTTCTAACATCGGGGGGATTTACACCAGTTTAAACAGATCCCAAAACAACACCTCAAGTCACAGACCCTGCACTAAAGGATCTGTTTTAAACGAAGTCGGCTCCCGGCAGCGTGCATGTGTCTGGGCCCGGCTGCAGAGCTCGCACACCCGTACCCCGCGGGCTCCCCGAGGGTGTCGCCGCCTCAACCCAGGGCAGTGGGCAGGGCCGAACAGGCTGCAGGGCACCACCGGACAAATCACAGAAGCACAGAACATTAGGGATTGGAAGGGACCTCGAAAGATCATCCAGTCCAATCTCCCTGCCGGAGCAGGAACACCCAGATGAGGTTACACAGGAAGGTGTCCAGACGGGTTTTGAATGTCTGCAGAGAAGGAGACTCCACAACCTCCCTGGGCAGCCTGTTCC